>JAQIWZ010001377.1:0-12194 GCA_034697245.1 Malaconothrus monodactylus
TATACAGAGCTTGTGGTCATCAGAAAGTGTTCCACAAAAGTCACAGACACAGAGACAGAGTAGTGGCCAATAGAGTAGTGGCCAATAGTTGGGGTCATCAATAGGTTAATCCCCGACCCCTTTATCTCGTCATTTAGTGATTGTTGAGATGGCAGTGATATCAGCGATGGTATGGATGACAATAATATAGTGGACAGAGCTTTGAATGACATTCAAATGAGTGACCACTTATTGCTTGTCCGATACCACCGATGCTTAATATAATTATTTCTCCTCTTCTTTTGGCGATAAAATACAACATAAGTTATAAAACACTCTAAACAACAAACTATTAATACTATTATTATTATTATTACAATTATTATTATTATTATTATTATTATTAATATTAGTCAACATTCAAGAAACGGATACTTTTGTTCACATCTAATGATAATTTAATTGAATTAAAGCTTAAGTAATATCAACAAAAATCATTTTATTTACTATTTATTCATAATTTTTTGAACTAAATATTTATTATAAATAACTTATGTTTTCAATTATTGTCAACAATTTGATGAATGAATCAATTGTTTGAGTCATAATATAGTAGATGAAGATTAGTTAACATCAGATGAAATCCTCGTGATGGTCAAAAGGTGTTGAATGAAAGATTGGGTCACTTTTTGGTAAAAGATGTAAACATAAGCAAATAGTAAATAGAGAAAAGACTAAACACTAAACACAAAACACAAAACACTAATAAAGTGTATAAACTGTATAACTGTTATAACAGTAAAACTGAATGACTGTATGTCTGGTGTAATGCAATAACACCTGCTTTAGTGAACGCCAACTAAATTACTTTGCATACAGTGAAAGAGCTGTTTGTTTCCGTATGAGACAAGTTGTATAGCCAGTCTCTAGTCGGCAACGCCACCACTCAGTACCGCATTCGCCCTATCACTCGGCTTCGCTTCCTTATAGACCATACCATTTTTCACTATAGGGTGAAAACTCCAACACCACCACTGCATAACATTATGCTATGTATGCAATGTTTGCCAAATCTTAGATAAACTATTAGCACATCCAATGGTTATACCAGTTCTTAGTTATCAGTTTAATATTTTTTTAAAACTTTTAATTATTTACAGTTATTACTGTTATTATTTAATTTATTTTTTTAGATATTTAAGACTCGATTAAGTTTTAAATAAACGATTGATTTTCATCAAAATCTTATACATTAATTTCTAATCGTATAGAATGACTAAATAATTCTTTTGTATCTTATCATAAATTTCGAGTATATTTATTATGAAACCCATTATAGATGAAACACAATAATACGATTTCTTAACTTTATTGGCATATTATCCATACTCTTATTATTAATATTATTGTATAGAGTGAAGGGTGTGATGAAAATTTGACTGTGCTATTAATTCTGTTGATTTGCTAGAGAATAGCTGCCATCACACATACCATTGCATCAAATCAAACAAACTAAGACTTTGTCACTTCTTTGCTTATCTGTAAATATGAAACACATCTTATATTAAAAATAATATTTTATTAGAGAAAAGCAAACAAATTACAAATTACATTATAGTTTATATGAAAGTATAGCAAATCATAACTATATATATTATAAATACTAAATATTGTATATAATACTCATTAACACTACTCAAGTATTTCGTAGTTAACTTGTATTATGTTTAGCTTAAATCAAGGTTTAATAACATGTATTTTGTATTTATGCAAAAAAATCATTTTCAAAATCATTTTCAATTTATTAATAATAGTTGTTTATAGTTCAAAAACTGCTACACAATGAAGGCCTGACTAATTAATAATTTTTTTTTCTCTTTTTTTATTACTCTATCTCTTATTTTTTTCAGCCTTTTTCTAAAGGTGTTTTATGTTTGATCGAAAACTACGAAACTTATGCATTAATTATCCATAAAAAAAACTTTGAGTTAAATTATTTTCTGATAGTTCATTGAAATAGATTGTAAAAGATAGTAAATATTTATTAAAGTTTTTCAAGGAAATTATTGCAAACAGTGATTCTTGTTATTAGAAGTAGTGATTCTTATTATTAAAAATAGTGATTCTTATTATTAGAAATACTGATTCTTATTATTACAATCTCATAGAAATGCCGATTTTGGAAAATAACAATCAAATAAATAAATAAGTAATCAATAAATAAATTGTATTTTTGGTACATATGATAATAAAAGGTAGACTACAAGACAAGGACGACGAATGAGAACCTGATTGAAGAAGTATGACTTATGACTTAGTGACCTGCTATCCGATGCAATACTATAACTATATTATAAGCTTTGATTGCCGACAAGTTGCCGAACAAGTGGCGCGGCATAAGTTGAATAAGTAGTTGAAGTAATAAGAAGATTCACGACTGGTACGATCTGGTACGAAAGTTCAAACTTGTAAATCTATAAAAGTTCAGGCTTCAGGATCACAGCAAAAACCAAAAGTTCTCCATGTGTTGGAAAAATAATATTTTATCGCATATCTATTTCACATCAAACCTCCGCTTTGATAATAGACGCTTCCAAAGAGCCGGAATGCGGTAGTTATATATTCCCCTACTCTGCTCAATGCGAGAAAAACCCCCCAAAAACTAGAGAAATACCCTAAATATGAGAGAAAAATATCGAAGTAATAGTTGAGTGATTGCACTGAATAACGGTATTTATAAAGAAGCTTTAAAGTAGTTATAAACAGAGATATAACTTCTCAATAAACATTTTCATTGTTATTGAACTTTGTTTAGGGAAACATAAAAAAATAGTCACAACTATTTCACCGCTCTATTTAATAGCTCAAGAATAGTATTGTAAAAATGATGCTCATCTCTGTTTCTCTTTATCAGAATTTTTTATTTAGAAAGTATCACTTTATTATTTTGGGAATACTTACAAAAAGCATTTGAAAACATATAACATCTGCGCCAACTTGAGTTTCATAATTAGCATAAACTCTCTTTCTCTAAGCTTTATTTATTTGTAATTATTTCAATAATAACAAACCGTTGATAGAGAGAAAACCTCATGAAAGATATTGGTATAAACTGGCAATCCTTTCAGTCGTATGAGAGATCCTACAAATGCTAACTTATATAAGAGTTAAATATAATTCGCGAATTTGTGAAAGTTGTTTACTTCGATATTTTATAACAGCAAAAGCTTATGAAATGATATGATTATACAGTATTGAACTTCATTTAGTGATAAGATTATAAGCTATAGCATAGCTATAGCACAGCTTTTTCTACAGCACTTACACTTTCTCTTAATAATACTTCTACTTTGTATTATACCCCCAATCGTCAATTCAATTTTAATCAATTCTTCTGCAAATTTACGGGACAATGAACTCAAATCATGAGATTAAAGTCTATTTATTAACTAAAAAATGAACATTCATTCCCTAATTTTTACTATTGATCAATAATTTATTCATTTTCGTTATAAATCATTAATGAAATGCGAAAATTGTATCACAGCTTATATATTAAATACATATTATGATTAATACATTTATTTAGGTTTCAAAAAAAATATCAAATTTACTTATTCTGCTATTCACAAAATGAAGATTTATTTTAATTAAATCAGTTTAAAACAAGTACGATTTAGTGACACAATTAAATTGAAACACTTTATTATTTGTAATATTTAACAAAAATTTATTGCGAAAATCCATATCTTATTTGTAGCAATCTATTCTTGATGTACTCAAATAACTCTATTTTCCTATTTTGAATCATAAATATTTTCATATCAGGAAAATAAAAAACTTATCCCAAATAGTTATAATCAATTTAAAACTGAACAAAATTAGTGGTAATGACAGATTTGAATTATTATCCTTTTCCGTAATCTTGGAAATTTTGATAAAAATTTCATTTTAAAAATCTAAATATTAATTTTGAAGATTAATTTTTAGATACTTTTTTGATCGAGCAGTTCAGTTAAAATGTAAAACGACAAAAAATTTAAACTTATTTCTGCTCTCAAATCGCTTAATTCATTAAGAATTGATTGATTTGATAATATTTGAAAAACATATTTGAATCTTACAAATAAATAATTATAACATAAATTAAGATGAATCTAAATGAACGTTTGAACTTTCAAGTTCACTAATGTAGAAAATTTCGGAAACTAAAAATTTTAAGTTAAATTTTTATACATAGAATATATGCATAGAAAAAAAATTACCAAAAATTTTTAATTAAAACTTTATACAAAAAGTATATGCATAGAAAGAAAAATTACAAAAATCCTTAATCCTAATCCTTTTAATGATCACATAAATGATTAAAAAGACTTAAATCGTAATCAAAGTAGAATCAAAAGTGATCAAATTTTGGGGTTGAGTAATGTAGTTACAGTAAATGTTAGTTACATTAAAAGTTAGTTAATAAAAAAGGTGTCCAAATATTGCACACCTACAAAACATGTTTTATATGAGGTCACTTCACTTTCATTCAAAAATGCTTTTAAAGGACATATTATACTCTTATTATTGTGCTATATTATCTCAAGTGTTGTATACAAATCAACTCTTATGCAGTTCGCGATCCGATTTCTTCCTCTTATTATTATTATATGAATAATTAATGTAAAGGCGTTTCTTTATTAACTAAGAAACTTATGACTGGGTTTTAAATAAATTACTAATAACTGTCATTTTATGATAAAATGTATTTCCAATTAAATTCTTAAGACTGTATATAAAAATTTAATTTTCAATTTTAAATTTACTCTTATTGAAATCAAAATTCTGAATAATTTGTAGGAGTAATGAAAAGGTAATGAAGGGATAATAAAGAAATTTTCAATGAAACCAAAATCATTAAACAATAATCCGTCACCGATTAAATGATTGAAAGTTTTAATTTATGTAGTCATTAATACTAAGGCTTAGGACTTAAGGCATATGAAAAGTAACGATTCCTCAACAGTTAAAGCTGTTTATGACAGACTTGATATTTATTTTAGTTGTAACATTTCTAAAAATGAATGTTTCTTTTTAGTAGTAAGAAAAACATTGCTTATACTTAAGATATAGTTTTAGTTTTGATAAATTGCTTCTGAAAAATGCCTGCAGTCAAGTGACCCTGGATTTACTCACTATAGCTGAACTCAAATTTATCTGATCGAATTTCAAATAATATTTTGGTCTTTATGATTACTTAGAAAAGCTAATTTTACTATTAGTCATAATTATGATAAACATACAATTAGACTATACTTTCATGAATACCATCTAAACAATCCAATAGATTTTTTATGTCAGGAAAACATGAGCAGAACTCCGATTTATTTTATTTATTGCTTAAGTCGAACATACAGTATAATCAAAGACTTTCTTATTTTGGAAAACTGTGACAGAAATTGTGAAGTTTAGCTATAAGTTTTACTTTGTTTTGCTAATGAAACAAATGATAAATTGGGCGGCGATTCATAGTTTTAGCATAAATTGTGTTACATATTGAGTGGCGTTACAGAATATATCATTCAAGTTATTTGCAAGAATGCTTTTTCAGCAAAGATGTAGAATAAGGATTTGTAAATAGAAGAGAAAACATAGAGTTCATTATGTCCATGAGAGCCCGAACTCACTAATGTACTGTTCTCGCTATTCAATAATGGATAGATCAGATGAACAGTCAGTGGCCAAACCATTACTATGTGACTGAGTCACTGACCCTTTCTCTCTGCAAATCAATACTTTTTTTTGGTTTGTAATTCAAATAAAACTTATGCAATAAATGGTTTTGTTCATTATCATTATGTAATGAATTAGAGATTTTCGTTTCCAACGCTTATCCATTGTTTTAGAATAATTAAAAATATAAATTCATGCTATAAGTTATTCAAAACATAAATTAAATTCACTCAAAAATAAAATTAAAATTAAAATTAAAATACATTCTCTTGACGTTCACTTTGTTAATAAATCTATTTATATACTCGACTTGTAAAGCATTTTTATTAGTGGACAAAACTTGGATTTATGTGAGAAAATACTGTTGTTTATGAGTTATTTTTACAGCTAATTTGACTAACTTTTAGTGATGGACTGTATTTTGCTTTATTTTATGTCAATAATAACTCTGAGTTATATTCCAAGGACTGCAGAAATTGTTTCATAGGAAGAAAGCGAAATTGAGGCGGAAGTGTTTCCTATTATAATAGCCCAATGGTTTTCCAAAAATATATTATCTCAGCTCATATTTTTCATAATTATTATTAAATATTAGTTCCGATACTTAAAAACAAGTTTAGATTTCACTTTAAAATTATCTGATTTTTGAGATTTATTTTCGAACTTAAATCTAGTTATGTATAGGTTTGGTTTTACAAATCTATAAACATTTTTAAATTTATTTATTTATTTTTTTTATAAACTCTTTTTCTATTCCAATCGACAATTTATTGCTTCAAATTTTTTTCTGCAATTTTTTAATCTTTGCATTCTTTACAGCTAGACTTAAAGGCACAAAACAAAATTTGATTAAACGTTTTATTGTATTTTTATTTAACGCTTAGAATAATTTTTTCACATTTTATTTGTATTTCAAATTATTTGACTTCAAAGATAGGATTTTATACGACTTAAACCTTTGACTAACTTTATTTGGCTGTCAATTAAATATTAAAGTCGACTTAATGTAAAGTCTTATCAAAGTGCTAAAATGAAAGCAATGCAGTAATAGAATTGTTTAAGCCCTTCAGGTAAGTAAAGAAAGATTATCTTCGCAACTAATTGCTTCGGTCTTATTGAAGACATCCATTAAAAATGAATTGTTTTAGTGCAATACTTGAAATGAATGAAAAGTTGATTCTAATTAATTAACATTAAAAAGAGTGAAACAATATCCTCTTTGAAAAGTGAAGCCTAAAATTTAAAGTCTTTGAATTAAATGTTGTCTATTCTCTATTATTAAAGTTTCCTGAAGTGAAAATATTTCAAACATGAATGCATAAAAACAAAGAGATATCATATTATTAAGTGATATAAATTAGTGTTTAATTGAATAAATTAACAGAAGAATAGCATATTATTTATGGTAATTTCAATGCATGTTTAATATGAATCATAGATAGAGTAAAAGGTAAAACACTTAAAGACTTAAAGACTTATTCAATTCGAGATAACAAGTATTGCACTTTATTTTATGTAATTTTCTCACTCTTGAAGTTTAAAACTATTATGCCATCAAAAATGGTTCACTAGAAGAAAAAGTTCAAGAATTATATGAATAGAGGTTGTATTCATTTTTTTTAACTTTTATGCAATAGACTATTGAAAAAAGTTCAGTTCATTTTATTTAACTCAATTTAATCTCGATCTTAAATGCCATAAACCGAAAAATTTTAATGAGTTTAAATCAATGAAAGCCTAATATTATTTTAAAGTTAGAGAAACTTTGTGTAAAGTTCATTATTTCGCAATTATCTTTCATTAACTTAATAAATGTTAAAGTCGATTACTTTAAGAAAAAATATTTCAATAATTATTTACGCCATGGCCATAATTAAATCCTAATAATTTTGTCGCAAGATCTCAATTTTAGATGAAATCTGATTTATTTGCTATAAAATATGGATTGAAGATAACTTAACCCTTGTTTAATAGTTGACAGAAATAATTGGATGAGTTCGAAAAGCTTAACAGATTTTCATTGACTCTTATATTGAATGGAAAAAAAATCTTACATTTTATATCAGAAAGTAATTTATATTTCATGTAAAATTGATTAAATATGTGTTGAAAAACTACAAGTTCTATCATTGACAGCATTTTCCTTATTATGCACTTAAAGTGCAGGTACAGTATTTCAATTTGATGCCAATGAAAAGCAACCGAACATTATTAATACTTCCTTTATTGCTATCAATGGGCACATAAACACAATTTGAAAAAGTTTGCTCTTTTGAATTATGTTTAATTTTTGTTGACACTCTTTGGTTAATAATATACTAGTTATAAACTTGAATAATTTTAAGCTCAATTTTTTAGGTTTTTACAGTTCAAGTTTAAAGTTTCAGTTTTTGATTGAAATCAAACCATACTCTTAATTGTCTGTTAAAAGGATTTTAAAGACTTAAATGTTTTTCAAATTTTAAATAAATGCAAAAAAGCAAAGCTCAAAAATGTTTTATAATTACTTCCAAAAAATCATAATAATTGTAATAAGTCTTTGAATCTATGTCACAATTTTTACATATCGCAGAAAATTCTGTTCATTTTTCTTTGCATAAGATTTAAATTCACTGAAATCATTAGTATCTGAAATAATTCAAGTATTTTTGATGAGATGATGTACTCAATGTAGTACTTCTTTAACGCAATTATCATACTTCAAACTTTTTTCTTTATTCATTCATTTGTTCTCTCAGTTCAATTTTCAAATCAACTCAACTAATTCTCGAATCCATTCACTCTTTTACGATTTTGCAGTTAAGTTGTACCTAATCTATTAGAAGAATTTTTTCAAATAGAATAAAATAATAAAGTATGATCAGTATCAGCCTGTCTAGTATTTAAACCTTCGTTTAATTTATTGCTGATTTACTTCATTTACTTGAATACATCTGTAAATAAATGAGTCAAAATAAAATCTGGTAATGGATTAAGAACTTGGTTGTGTTTTGATAGTTATATATTTCATATAACAATGTTTTCATAGTTTAAAGAATTTTACGAACTTAAACACGTTTACAAAAACAATTTTTCATTTTGCAATAGAAGGTATAGAACAATGATAAAAATGATATGTTCTTAAGTGTATCATAAGGGCTAATATTTCTTAAGTACTACTGAATTTAAAGGTCACTATACCTTTAATTCAGATTTTTTGCGCTCCTTTGCGTTCATAATATTTACTAGTTTTTAAGAACAGGTTTTCCCTGAAATAAACAAAAATTTGAAGGCTTTTCGTGATGTGAAGGGTTTTGGAGGGATGAGATTCAGCGCACATACAACACAAGTAGAAAAATATTAGATTTAAATCCAGATGAGGTAAAAATCGAAAGTTTGTAACTTTTTATCAAAATTCTGAATATTTATTAGGCATTCTTTAAATGAATGATTGCCTGAAAAACCTTTTCAAAATGATTAATCACCAAAGTTTAAAATTGCAATAAAATTAATGATTATTCTCAATCAAACTGATAATTGGTTTCATTGAAGAGAATAGAATAAAAATATAGATATTATGTAAGTTATAATTGGCTAATAAGTTTGGTTAAGGTATAATTCAGGATAGGTTTAAGTGAAATAGTGAAGTGATTTAGTAAAAGATATCTTAATTTGAAAATAAATGTTTAGTTAATAGCTAACAGATTGCCGGATTTCCTCCACAACAAACATTTGTGAGACATTTATTTGTGAGACATTTTCAAATATTTGAAAAACATTTCTCTTTTATGTCTTTATAATTAGAGAATAAAATCTTTCGTACCATAACTTTCAGTTAATTACATGACTAAAAAGGCCGAATGAATTCATTAAATACTTTCGATGAATTTTTCCAACACATCGAAGGACACAAAGCATTGACTTTGAGGTGCGATAATCTTTAGGTGCGATAGCTCTCAATACAAAAGCATTGGCTCTAATAATGATTACACTCTCAATACATTCTGTATTCATATTGAAACTGCTTATTATTCATATCACATCTGATTTTATTCTTAATGTATTATAAGTTTTCATCATTGAAAACCTTGGAATTACTTAGAAAGGGGGAGAGATTGCATAGTATTCTCTTCACTTATTTGCGGAAAAATTTTTTTTTGTTATTTAAAAAACCTTATCTTCAGATTTACTAATTAATCATTTGAATTAATTAAAGTTTGCAGTTAATAGTTTTATTCGATTCCATTTATTTTGAATAACAAAAGCATTTTGAGCTTAATATGTGTGAAAATTATTCAAAGGAAATAAAATCATGTTATTTACTGCTCAATCATTTGATTGTATAAAACAAATCTTTTTAGTGGATAAACACAATGACTTCATTGGAAACTGCGTTAACTCTAATAATAAATATTAAAAAGGTGTGAGAGAATAACGGGATACTGTCAATGATAGCATTAGTGTCAACACCAAACGGCTATCTTTGAAGTGGAGACCAACTCATTCTTGTTATTGTATATTTTGAATTAAAACTTTATATGACATACTTGAGTGAAAATTGGTCTATAATTTATAACAAAATTGACATTTAATAGAATATATAAAAATTGATTAATCACAACAATTATATAGTTTTCATTTTACCAAAGAGGTAATCAATGGTTCTTTTATTAGGGCTGAGGCACCACTGCCTCGAAATAACTAATAAATTCAAGGTTTCGTAACGGAGCTCAAGCCATCTGAAACTTGGAATAGAATTATGGCACCACTCATTCGAGCGATATGTCCTTCACAAGGCCGTCCACAACACGCTTTACCTCACCCTTAAATTTAAATATTACTTAATATTACTTTATTAATAAATAATTCATTTTATAGAGAACGCTTTTTTTTTATAATAAGTATATTTTTTTTAAAACTCCAAATTGTCATGTGCTTCAAACTCTTGGTTTCGTTTCTTTTCTTCTCTGTTGAATTGAATTGAATCTTATTTCTATATTAAAAGAATTTACATCGATCTAAATTTCATTTATAAAAATTATAAATAATATATTAAATAATGTTAGGAATGACAATGAAGCTTAAAATAGTTGTGTTTGTCAACAATCAAAACCCAGAGCTTTGTATACAGTTATTGAGTGCGAAAATTATTCTAAAAGAGTTATCAAAATTTATAATAAAAGAAGTTTTTCATTATTTCATGCGTTATTATGCTTGATGTTAAATTACAAAAACATAAAAATATTGCGAAATGAGTTTTTAGGAAACACCCGATTTTGCGATCTTTTCAAGCTCTCAACTATGACTTCAAATAATACTACATAATAATGAATATCGTTTCAGAATGAGATTTGAAATGAGCTCAGAATAAAAAAGAGAAAGAGAAACCAACTCAAAAGCCTACGCATTCATTAGCATAAGTTTATACTCGCCTAAAATGTGTTGAACTTTTATTCAATAGTTTTTTTACATATCAAATAAATGTAAAATTATGTAAATTATTATAGACTATTTGCAGTTATCAATCGCCTAATAGGCAACTAATTTCAAACTAAAGCATCAAATTTAAAATGTGATAGAATTTTCTTAAAGTAGAAATAAGAGAAATAGCAATGTATTTATTTTACGACTTAAACGGAACTTGCATTACATTCAGTTTTGAGAGATTGAAAATTTAACAATAATTCAATTATTTTAACTATTTATCATTACTTTGAGTGCATTGAATCGATCAAAAAAAGTTATGACTCAAAAGGAAAAAAGCAAAAACCTTTAAAATGTAAGACTTAAGTCGTGGGCCGATTCCTGGAAAAATAGATTTCACTTTCTTTTTTGCTAAACTTTTTATTACTATTAATCATATTTATCTCTTTAAACACATATAATTGGAAAAGCGTCTCAAAGATAATACTTAACTTTCCTGACAAATTGTCAATCAATTTATCAATTATTGACCGAATAATAAATCATTAGAAACATCTCTAAACTTGCAAATAAACAACTGACAACCGATTCATAAAATTTTTTGGATTTGATTTTTTTTATGAATTTATGTTTTATTGTGTTTTTCTAGAACTTCAAAGTAATGAATCATTAAATATTTGGTTCAGTTAAGAGACTGAATATTCAGTTAAATTGATTTTACAATTAAAAAATGATTAGATTTGATTTCAAATAAATGAATAAAAGTTTGAAACTCTGAAACTTTGGTTAAAAATAAAAGTTTCTGAACAAAACAGGATATTTCCAGTGTTTGTTTTAATATAGGTGTAGATTGAAGTGAAATGAATTCAATTTATAGTAAATAACTTTGAATATTATGCCATTGATTGAACAATTGATAAATTAGTGTCCATATGATCCCCGCCCGTAAAGTGTCAGCAGTGATTGCTTTCATTAGATAAAACAAGCCAATGGAGGGTTATGGGGTTGTACAGCTCTATTATGATCATTCCCTCCCGGGTTCAAACATAAGAACATTCATCTCTTAAATGTCTAAGTTTGTTCGTTTGTTCGGT
>JAQIWZ010001378.1:0-12190 GCA_034697245.1 Malaconothrus monodactylus
TGAATCAAATAAATATTTAATTTTTTTTTTAATTTGAATCAATTAAGGGTACAATAACTTTACCATCAAATTTGGTTCGAGCGGGAACTATATTTGTGAAGACCGAGAACGGACAGGTCCATATGGTTAATGTGGCGCCACAACACTTGACGCAATCGTCTAATGCCGCGACACAACCGCCCACTACATATCGATTACAAGTTCCGACGACGGCCACCGCACAGACCACTGTTAGAAATATCGGTAATCAACACATTGTTTTGCCTGTTTCGATGGCAAATGCGTTGCAGAACAAAAGTGCACAACAATCGCCTTCAGTGCAAGTCAGTCAACCCCTAACCATACAAACAACAGCAGCTAATGCACAGGCGGCCACTACTCCTTCACAAATGTCGCCCAATACTGCTAAGAAAAAATGTAAAAATTTTCTCTCAACTCTTATACGACTAGCCAGCGATCAGCCCGACCAGGTCGCCAACAATGTCAAAAATCTTATACAAGGCCTTATCGTAAGTCATTTCAATCCTACCATTTGAAAGTGTTTGCATTAAACCCATTATTTGGTTGAAAATTGTAATTATATCTCGTATTAAAATTAAATTAAATATTGATTAGATTTAGCGCTAAAATTAGTCTCTATTAAAACTGACCGAAATTCTTGATAATATGCATAACTTATTTATAAGTAGTTTGACCATAACTTATAAATTATATAAGTTTTAATAGAAATAATTAGAGTTTATGGTTATCATTAATTTTGTTGTATTTATTATTCAAAAGGACGATGCAATACAACCCGAAGACTTTACAAATCAGCTGCAAAAAGAACTAAATTCGTCTCCACAGCCATGTCTGGTCCCATTCTTAAGGGTATTTATTTTGATTTCAATTATGTTTTATCATTTAAATTAATTAAATTATTTTTTTAATAAATAGAAAAGTCTCCCTTATCTCCGGTATTCATTAATGCAAAAAGAGTTAACAATAGAAGGAGTACGGCCTCCACCTCATGGAGCAGTTTCATTACCGCCACAATCACAAGCTATACCACAAATACAGGTAAGGAACTAATGATTAAATTATTTGAAAACAAATCAAATAATGACAAAAATGTGTCAAAAGATCGCTCAAACGCCACGACAAGGAATCACACCTACAGTAAGACTCTTAACGCAACCTCTTTCTAACCTAATGGGAGGACAACCGGCAACAGTATTGACATCATTCCCATCAACTCCCACACGATTGCCGACACCACAAAACATAATAAGAACACCGACCGCACAAACGACAGCATCGCGTCCAACATCTAAGTCTACTTCATCTAAATCTCGAGCGCCTGCCGCTAAAGATAAAGAAAAGAAAAGCACATTTTCTTCATCTCTTCGCGATGACGACGACATTAACGATGTGGCCGCTATGGGAGGCGTTAATTTGCAGGAAGAAAGTCAAAGAATTCTTGCCAGTAATGCAGAAATAGTCGGGCAACAGATCAGATCGTGTAAAGACGAAAACTTTTTATACACAACACCATTACATACGCGTATCAATAAAATTGGTATTCAATTTTGTTTATTCCTTAAACTTAAAGTTAATTTAAAACTTGTTATTTTAATTATTTTGAATTGTTATATAGCGAGTAAATTCGGTTTAGAAGAATGTCCGCCAGATGTGGTTTCACTTGTATCTCATGCCGTTCAGGAAAGACTCAAAACTTTAGTCGAAAAATTAGGAGTAATTGCCGAACACAGACAGGAACAGCTTAAGGTTCACTTCACATTCATTTAACTATTTAATTGTTTTTTTTGATCATTTTATTTACTCAAAAATTCTAATAAATTTAAATAAATAAATTTTCAGAATGATCCTAAATATGAAGTCTTACAAGATGTTAAGGGTCAGGTCCAGTTCTTACAAGAATTAGATAGAATTGAGAAAAGAAAACACGAAGAACTTGAACGAGAAGTCCTCATAAAAGCAGCAAAGGTTTCATTATTATATATTAACTCTAGTTTAATATCAATTGATTTGAAATTATTTTTCTAAACTTTGATTATTTATACGAAACACAGAGTCGGTCAAAAGCTGATGATCCCGACCACTTAGCCATCAAAATGAGGGCTAAAGAAATGCAAAGACAAGAAATGGAAGAATTGAGACAAAAAGAAGCCAATGAAACAGCGCTACAGGCGATCGGAAACCCAAAGAAACGACTAAAGACTAGCTTTAATTCAGTGACGCCATCAATTTCTAATACATTTGGCGGCTCTTCATCAATAACAGGCCTTAACTCATCTCCATTTTCGAACACACCTCTAAAACCTGTAATTATCCAATTATCAATCAATTTATTTGCCAATCATTTTGATTGTAATGAAACTAAATTTAATTTTTCAGATGAGACGTATTAAACGCGTCGGTATTAGAGATTTGCACTTTTTGATGGAACAGGAAAAAGAAACAGTTCGAACACCAATGCTGTACAGGGCGTATGCAAAATAGTGATTGTATTTGTTGGTCATTATTGCTATTCAATTGTTTTAATGCATTGCTTTATTGTTGTGTATATTATAAGCCTTTCAAGCATTTAGCACTCAATTGCATTTCTCATTCCCTTTCACTAATCGGTCGTTTTTTCTCTCAAAAATATCATTAATAGATGTATGAATTGAACACTAATTGTGTTAATATATAGTCCAATGAGTTTAAGTTAAAATATTAAACTTTTGTCCTAATTATTCATTGTTTGTAATATAAGAAAAGACACACCATTTTAACGATATATAGAATCACAATTTGATAACTAATTCTTCAATCATAACAAGATATACACTATAAATATCTATACATATTATACATAAAGTTAAAGTTTATTTCATATAAATATCATAACGTAATCAATAAATTTAATTATTATTATTATTATTATTAATATTGTATATAAAAGAAATAATAAGCTGTGTGTCTGTAATTTTATTGATTAATGGGCAACAGTTTTAATTATTATATATTGTTTGTTGGATATGATATAATAGTTAAATTAGAAATACATTCAAAAAGAACATGTTTTGAAATCGTTACTAAATTTTTAAGAACTTAAAAAATGAGACCAATAAAAGCGTTTTTTATCTTTACGTCTTGAAAACATTTATTATTTGTATTTGTTTTTCTTCATTTAAAATTGCATTCAACTCCAAATTACAACTGCTTTAATGGTTATTATCTTTTGGTCGAAAAGATCGTTTAAAAAAATGGATACCAAATTTAAGTCAAGAGTTGAACTTTTTTTTAAATTAAACAATTTAAATACGAAATAAAAGTCGATAAATAAATAAAATTAAGGAAAACTTATAAAATCTATTCAACTTTCAACTTTCTTAAAAAATGAAGAAAAAATTGGTTCAAAGGAATAGTTAGTTAGGAAATCAAACGATTTCTGGCTTTCATTCAAATAAAAGTAAATTAAACCAAATAAAAAATTATATAAAAATTATAAAACTCTTACTTTACAAATAATTAAAAGCATTTATCGATTATTTAGTGAAATAAGTTGTTTGACGTTAAGCCCTATTGAAAGGCCCGCTTTTATGCTATACTGAATGAAAACATAAACAATATGTTATTCACGTGTTTATTGTTGAGTCAATAGTATGTGATGTTTGAGCGCTTAACTCATCTCTAATTTATTTAATAATTTGTCGTCTAATTAAACAAAAGTAATGGTTATCTCAATAGGTTTTGAGGGAAGCGCTAATAAATTAGGAATTGGTGTTATAAAAGACGGTCAGGTTTTGTCTAATCCGAGAGTGACTTATATCACACCCGCCGGAGAAGGTATTTATGACTTCAATCAACACATCAATTATTTAATTATTGCATTAATAGGTTTTCAGCCCAGAAATACAGCACTTCATCACAGAAGTCATATAATAGATCTCCTGAAGAAAGCTCTGTCTGAGGCCAACATTGACCCCAAAGACATCGATGTCGTCAGTTATACGAAGGGTCCCGGAATGGGTGCGCCTCTCGTCTCAGTCGCTGTCGTCGCCCGAACTGTGGCTCAAATTTGGGACAAACCTCTGATTGGTGTCAATCACTGTATCGCTCGTGTGTTTTAATTGTATTTTGAATCATATTTTATACTTAATTAATGGTTCGATTGAATTGATTGCAGACATAGAAATGGGACGATTAATAACTGGAGCAATAAATCCTACTGTACTTTATGTGAGTGGAGGCAATACTCAAGTTATTGCTTACACTCAGAAAAGATACCGAATATTTGGCGAAACTATTGATATCGCGGTCGGAAACTGTTTGGACAGATTTGCCAGAGTTTTAAAAGTATTTCATTTATTGAACTTTGTTTTCAATTTGTTTTTAATTTATTTGAAAATATTTTAAAACAATTGATTAGTTATCGAACGATCCGAGTCCTGGTTATAATATCGAACAATTGGCTAAAAAGTAATTAAAATTAAATAATTAAGAAAAGATTTAATTTAAAATTTTATTTATTTATGCAATTGATTAATAATTAAAAAATTTGTTTGAATTTGAAAAGAGGTAAAAAGTTGGCACAATTGCCTTATGTTGTCAAAGGTATGGACGTCTCGTTTTCTGGATTACTTTCGTTTATAGAAGTGCGTAATTAAACAAATTATAATGGAATGAATTTATGAAAAATTAAATACAATTCAAATTTATCTAACAATTGATAGGATAGAGCGCATCAATGGCTCAAAAGTGGTGAATACACAGAAGAAGATCTCTGCTATTCATTACAAGAAACAGTATTTTCGATGTTAATCGAGACCACAGAGAGGGCTATGGCTCACACCGGATCACAAGAAGTTCTTGTTGTCGGAGGCGTTGGATGTAATTTAAGACTACAAGAAATGATGTCAATTATGGCCGAAGAAAGAGGCGCTAAATTGTACGCGACTGACGATCGATATTGTATTGACAATGGGGCGATGATCGCACAGACGGCTGCGCTTATGTTCCAATCTGGACAAATCACCCAATGGGAAGACACTTTCTGTACGCAACGATATCGTACCGATGAAGTAGAGGTCACGTGGAGGGACTGATGCGCTCTTCTCTGGTCTCATTTCTCTATCAATTATTTACTCATTTTATTATTAAATTTAATAAAAGTCTTATTTTTGTTGAGAAAAAAACAAAATTTGAAATCAATTTTGAAACATAAGTTAAACTTCAGAATCGGAGTCTCTTTTAGTTTGTAATTCTTTGAGAGCACTGCTTAGAAAAGCTAAATGTCCTTTTGGGCATTTGTTAGCGTAATGGCCTTTCTCCCCGCACTTAAAACACGTCACTTGATCTAAAGGCCTATAAACTCGTTCTCTTTGCTCTTTCGACATTTGGGCCGAATTACTGTCTATTGTTTTCAAATTAGTTCTTTCGTAATTCACATGATTTTCACTATTTTGAAAGTTTTGTTGATTTGAAATTGAATTTTGCGGCAATTGTTGATTATTGGCATTAAAACTATTATTATTGCTATTATTATTAGTATTATTGAGTAATTGTTGGGATTGTTGTTGTTCTAATTGTAAGAGTTTGTGTTGAATGGCTTCCTCTCTCTGTTCGGCGGGCATTGACGGGCACTGATATATCTTATGTCCGATTTCATTACAATAATGACAAACAACTGCACCCTTTTTGGTCTGAATTTGTTCATTAATGGGTAAATCAAACCTCATGTGAACGAATTTACAGTCGGGTCCATCGGGACAGAAGCCACAGATATAGTTAAGACACGCGACTCGTCGGGTGTGTCGATGTCTGCAATTGGGTCCATGTCTGCAAAAGCCGCGGTCATACCATGGACAGTCTCTGACCTTTGACTCGGGGTCGATGTGAAGGAAAGGGCACTCTTTGTTACTGCAAGCGTGAAATCGTGAATAGAAGTAACATTCGGGCATTTTTGACATATCGTATTCGTGGAGAAATTCGCACTGATCTCCCTTTTTGCACAACCCTCTCAACCAATGCTTACACACAACCGTTCGGTCGGGCTTTATGTGTCTGTAGGGACACGACTGCGCCCTAACGCACGAACCCCTCAAGTGGAAGACACAGGTGGCGGACCCCGACTTATCCATTCCTCCGAACGGTAGAGGAAGTGCTCCAATTTGTTCCTCTAAGTCTCGCTCGATGTCAAACGTTAGACTCCCGACCGCTGCCATTATTTCCTCCATTTTTGTCTTCAATTCAAATTTAATCTCTTCTCAAATATTATCTTTTCTTTCAATTGATATTAAATTAATATTCAATTAATTTAATTATATTTAGAAATTATTTTTATATCAATTAATTCGAAGAATTTGATTCAAAAATTAATTTTTGTTTTCAAAGATTTGTTGTTTATATTTCTTTTTGATTCACTTTTTTCTAATTAAGTTTCAAATGAATTAATATTTGATTCAATTTTGAGCAAAACTTTATTTATTTATATTAATCATTAAATTAATGACAAAATATTAATTATTATTGAATTACATAATAATTAAATATTAAGTTTATTGAAAACAATACAATACAAGTACCGGTCAGTCGAGAGTCGAGACTGTGTTTTGCTTTAAATGGGGTTTTATTTCAATTACGTTGAGGTTTAGAGTCAAGTCATTGCAAGTTTTTAAATAATACTTTTATTAACTTTAGTTTAAATTTGAATTAAATATAAATAAAAGATTTTAAATCTAATTAAAAACTCAATTATTCGTAAATTTTTTTAATTAATATTTGGATTAAAATATGATTTAAACTTATATTTAATAAACTTTTACGTTGTTTATGAACAATAATTCATAACATTATTAGCGCTCAAAATGTTTTCAGTTTTAAAAATTTTATTTAAATGATTAAATCATTGATAATGTGTTTTGTTATTTATTTATTATTTTTAAGAGTTTTTAATTAATATATTTTCATAGAATTGAATTGAGAACTAATTTAAAAATAAGTAAATAAAATGAAAATTCCGAAAAATAATTTGTTTGAATGTTTGAATCGATTCATTGATAATCAAAACAATGTTTCAAATAGTCTTAAAACTAATCAATTGATTACTAATAATATCAATAGTAATAATAGTAATAATAGTAACAATTGTTCACAAATTCGTTCATTCACTTCAACGCCAATTAATAATAATTATAATAATAGTAATAATGACTTAAATCCAAATTTTAATAAATCACTAAATATTGAACCAAATTTCGAAATAAATGACAATCGATTGTCAACCGATTTGTCGCCAATTATTAGACAAAATAAATGCCGAAAACGTATTCTTATTGAAGAAAGTGATGAAGAATTGAATTTTAGTAATAAAGAAAATGACAGCAATAGAAGTGACAAATCATCGATTGATTACTATCTAAATAATCGTTTACTTCATGTAATTATTTCTCTTTTATTTATTTTAATTGAATTTAATTTTAACTTTATTTTTATTGATTAATCACTTAATCAATAGACCGATTGTCCGCTTAAAGAACAAGATTTAATTGAATTAAAAGAACTTAATTACGAATTAATGACTCAAATCTGTGACAGAATTGATAGTTCTCAGAATGATATCAATGACTTAAAACATTTCTTAGAAATCAGAAAAAAGATAATCAATAGAATGAGTGGAAACCAACAATCAGTCACTCCTCCGATTGAGTCACGATGTGTTTCACCCGTTCTTATTGATGAAGATTTCGATTTTGAAATTGATTGTGAATTTGATAATCAAGTTATTAATGATGTCGAAAATAAAGAAGTAATTGATTTGAATGAAACTCATTTCGATAATAATAATGCTCATAAACTCAATAAAAATGCATTTTCTGAAGTCATTGACTTATCCGATGACTCAAATCATTCAGTCATTAAATACAACAGAATCGGAGACAAGACTCCCAGTATTTGTTCGATTGAAAATGAGGTCAATGTTTGCTATCACTATAATCAGACAAATAGTGATGACATCGCTATTATCGATGATTTAGATTTTAGTGAGGATTTCAAAGAAGACGATTTTAATGATTGTGAAGTCATTGCGAATGAAAATAATACCAATTGTTTTAATGATAATGTGTTAGAAGAGAGTATTGAAGAAAAAATAATTGAATATGATTTCAATAAAAGTTGTGATAATTTTAATGAATTATTGAACACTTCAATTGAAGGCCATTTTGTCGGACTCTTTAAAAATGATGGATTGGATCCCCAATTGAAAAGAAATGATTTCATTCACTCGTCACAAATGAATAGTTTATTTAAGAGCTTTTTCAAACTACAAAATTATCGCTACAATCAATTCGAAGCAATGAATGCCGCGCTTCTTAATTACGATTGTTTAATACTAATGCCAACAGGAGGTGGAAAAAGTATTTGCTATCAATTGCCAGCGATGATGAGCAAAGGAGTTACTGTTGTTATATCTCCTCTCAAGTCATTAATTCAGGATCAGCTCCAAAAGATGTGTAGCAAACGAGTCAGTATTCGATCTTTAATAATAAGTTTATTAATTAATTGATTCATTAATATTTTTGAATAACAGGAAGGAGTGGCTCAGTCTTTAACCAGTGATCTCGACTCTTCTGCTATTTCGCGAGTCATAAGTGATCTCAAAAGCGCAAAACCTAAAATAAAAATTCTTTTTGTGACACCAGAAAAGGTTTTTCCCAAAATATTATGAATAAAATTTGTTTTTAATTTTTCAATTTATTCATTTGATCGACAGGTAAGTGCGAGCAATGCTCTCATCAATGTATTTAATGAGCTGAATGAGCGCCAAATGTTGACGCGCTTTGTTATCGATGAAGCGCATTGTGTCAGTCAATGGGGACATGACTTTAGACCTGACTATCAAAAGCTGTCAATATTGAAACGTCAATATCCAAATGTGCCGATTATGGCTTTGACCGCAACCGCAACACAAAGAGTTAGATTAGATATTCTCAATCAATTGGGTATTGAAAAGCCGTCCACCAAATGGTTTATGCAAAGCTTCAACAGAACTAATCTTAAATTCGAAGTCAGAATAAAATCGAAGAACACTTACGATGAAATTCTTCTTATGCTTCAAACAGATTTTCAGAAAGAAAGCGGAATAATTTATTGTCTTTCAAGGTTTGAAATTTTTTTTAATCTAAGAATTTTCTATCATTCTATTTATTTATTTAATTTAAAGGAAAGACTGCGATAAATTGTCTGTACAGCTATTTAAAGATGGCATTAAATCGATTCCATATCACGCGGGTATGAAAGACGATCAAAGAAAAGAAATACAAGAAAAATGGATTAAGAAAGAATACGATGTCATTTGTGCGACCATTGCCTTTGGAATGGGAATCGATAAATCAGACGTTCGGTTTGTTATACATTATTCAATGCCTAAATCAATCGAAGGCTATTATCAAGAAGTTGGACGCGCTGGAAGGGATGGCAAAGTGTCTCATTGTGTACTCTATCATAATGGCAATGATTTAGTTCGTTGGAAAAAATTACTTATGATCAGTAATTAATTATTTATGCTTTATTTCCTCAACAAAAACTTTATTATAATTACTATGTTTTTAGGTTCAAGTAATGAAGAAAAGTTTAAGGTTTCGTTGAATTATTTGTATCAAACGGAACATTATTGCAGTAATAGAGCCGAATGCAGAAGAGCTCAACTGTTGCGCTATTTTGGAGAAGTATTTGATCCCAAAAAATGTATCGAAAATATAAGAACAGTTTGTGATAATTGTATTTCAAAAGTTAGTCTTTTTTATGCACAGAGTATTTGAATTGAATAATTTTGCCTAAAATTTGAATCGAATCAATCTTTTGATAATTAGGACGAATACGATAATCTGGACATTACTGATGAAGTGGCGGCTATATTAAAATCAGTTGAGTTATTGGTCGGACCTTCGGGTCAAAAGTCACGTAAAGAGAATATTGGTATTCCTCTTTTGAATAATATATTTTATGGTTTGTTCATTATTAGCTTCAAATTCATTTTCTTCATATTGTAATTGATTGATCTTTATTTGACAGGAAGTGAAAAAACAGGCGATAAATTCACTCAACTTCCGATGTATGGAAAGGGCAGTCGTTTCTTACGAACAGATAACGAAAGATTATTCAAAACATTAATTCGTGATAAATATCTAAATGAAGACACAATTTTCAACAAAAAGAAATCCTTCGTTGCTATCAGTTATGTGCGTTTAGGAGAAAAGGCTTACGATATTTTACTTAATGGCAAAAGATTCATGTTTCCTATTGTGAAAAGAAAGAACGGCTCAAACAGTAATTATTTCAACGAATTAGAAATGGGGACCACGTCTTCAAACAAGCGTTCGTATCCGTGGAATGTCAAAAATCCAACAAATTATAAGCGAACGGCTAATAGAAACACTAAATCAAAATCTGAATATTTTAGTGCTCAAAAGTCAAAGCCTGCCTCTAGTTATGGTTTCAAATCCGGACAGTTTATAAGTGTTCCTCCAAAGAAACCTAAAAGACCCCAATTATAGAACTTAGTTTATATTTATCTCTTTAAAGTCTAATCATAGCTCAAATTTTGTATTAAATATTCATTCGTATAGTCCTTGAAAAACAATTTAATTTTTTTTGTATCACAATTCATATAATGATTGCGTTAATGTTATACTTGAATCAATCTTTATATTTTTCAATTCAATATTTTATAATAAAATTAATTAAAACTCAATTCTATTTGTTATATAACTTGCATCGCATAAAACCATCCATTCTTTCCGTATAAGTAGTTTTGAACCTGTTTTGGATAACCCAATATTGAAATCCATTTACATTTATCGCAAAGCGAAGAAATAAATCTTTCAAAGTTTCCGTCGCGAAACTGTTCGTCACGATCTGCATAGGCTGTGGTCACTGACATCGCCCAACATATAGTCCCGCCTGTAATCATATTTAGACTGAGGTTTGACTCAACCAAAAATAATTGATTCAATAATACCTGATTTGGTTATTCGCAAAATTTCGTTGAAAGCGTCAACACTTATATGTCCGGGACATAAGACTCCGGCCATTATAACCACATCATAAGACTTGTCTTCAATCGGAAGTCTAGTATTTGATGAAACGATAGTATTTATAAGATTTTTGTAACAATTTTTTTCTTTAGCCAAATCAAGCATTTTCTGAGAGGCGTCGAGTCCGTCGATGTTATCGTATCCATAATTCTTAAGTAAAGACCCAATAATTCCAGTTCCAGCGCCGACGTCTAATATACGCGAATCTTTGGCACAATTGAGTTCTAGAAAACATGAGACAACTATTTCTGCGCCATTATATGCCATATCTTTGATATCCTTTCAATATTTTAAAAAAGTTTCAATTTTTTACAATTGGAATTTATCAGAATATTCTCAACTGTTTTATGAATATCTCTTAAAGTTATGATCAAATAGATTATGAAAAGCATTTTATCTAATACTAAGAGATATGAGTTCGATATTTGTTTTAAAACTTTGAATATAATTAAAATACCTCATCGTATTTTTCAGCCCATTTCGAATACATTTCTCCAGTTTCTTCAATATTTCGAGGTTGAAGCAGATTATGAAGAAATTCATATTTTTGGTCTTTTTCTCCCATTTCAACTCTTATTCACTTTTGTTACGATTCAATGAAAATTGATCTCAGTTTGAGTTTACGATTACTTAAACGCCCATTTATTCAGCAAAAGTTTGATAAATTCAAACAAGATTTAAAAATAAGTTTAGTTATGGCAACAGTTAACTGAAGAATAATTTTAATAAATTAATCTAATTTGTTGTGATAAAAAAAATTGATAAAAAATTTCACTTAAAAAACATAAATTCAAATACAATTTTTTAAATATGTTTTATTGATTCTAAATCTAAAGCCTTTGAAATTATAAAATTGTACTATTTTTGAGAAAATGATTGATATGAGTATTTTCGAGTATATATATAAAGTAACAACAAGAAAATTAATACAAGAACTTTAAACATCAGACATATGACTAAAAGATAAGCACAAATATATTACTGTTATTCGATATCACTTAATGTAAAGAAACTTTAATTTCACTAATAATCACAAGAATTATCATCAGATTTTTCCATAATGAATAAGAAATAATCTAATCTGAACTTAATTGCAATGTCATTAA
>JAQIWZ010001379.1:0-12188 GCA_034697245.1 Malaconothrus monodactylus
GCTAGGATTCAATCATAAAGTTTCGTAAAACTTTTCGGCATTAAATGATGACTTATTTTAAAATTCAAATAAATTAATTACAGATTTGAATTTTGCAATTATTTTAAGTAATTTTTTTATTAAAAAATTTTGTCTTTTTTTCATTCAAACATTATTATAAAGAAAGAAATACATTGTCATAAAGAAAATATAAAGATTTAATTGAACTTAAGTTTCAAGTCTTTCAATTGGAAGAGAAAAAACATTTTGAAATCTATTTATAAGGATTTCAATATAATAGTATAGTAGAGAAAAAAATTAATTGAAGAAAATGAAATTCAAAAGCAAGAAATAACTCGAATTTTTGTCTAAACATAATTAATACTATAGGATAGGAACTAATTCTTGTCAAAATGCATGAATTATTCTGCAGTCAATTCACACCTTTTCGAAGCAAAGATTACCAAATGATGTAAAAAAATTGATCGACTTTTCATTTAATAGTTTTGTAATTGATTCTTCTTTTTTATTTTTTTATTGCTAACAATTTTTATTCATAACACATATATTTTTCAATAGATTTTTTCTTCGCAATCAATTCTTTTCCTGTTTCTCTCGCATAAGACAGAGCCCAACCTTAACTAATTAAAGCTGTGTTTCTTTTGTTGAATAAAGTTTATGGAAGAGTTGTCTCTTATAATGATTTATTTTGAAATAACTTCGTTTGCCCTAAATTTTGTTCCGCCAATAGTTTCTGTTCTGTTCGCCTTTTCAGAATATTCTATTGAGAACCAGATTCGCCGCAATAAGTTTAAGAATTAAGAGTAAGTGTCAAAACAAGTTGACTGAATCTGTCTATTGTATTGATAAGTGAGTCACACATCATATCAAATAATAATATATAGGCATTGAAGTACTCTTTTAGGATTCTTTGTATGAGTTTTATGAAAATGCCATTCAAAATGCCATTCGCTGTTTATTCACCAAAATGTTGGCATATCTGAAGCATTTGAGTTTAATAATCATAGTTTAATACAGTGCTAGTCGTAGAACAACAACACTGCCAAATGATCGCATTAAGCATTTTCATAAAGATCAACATCAGAGCCAATAAAAATAGTTTTCTATGCTTTTAGTCCTGCGATTTCATTATTTGGTATTTTTCTCTTTCATAAAAAAAGTTATGCCTATAACTAAAGTGCGCTAATATGATATATTCGCTATTAAGGGTGTCGATGGCGCAAATAGTTTGAAGCCTTGACTGGCAAAATATTGCCAGAAGTTCTCTTGTCTAAAATCAACGGATGATGCATTCCTAACGTTTTATTAGCTTTTCCCCTTCCAATTTAACTCAGCATTATTGAAAAATTCCACTAAACTTCTATGAGAAGCCAGGCGTTCAAACATTTTCAGTTGTTGTCTATTGCTTCTCGTAGAGAATATTCCAAAAATTCCTTTCTCATTATAAATTTTATTATTAGGACTCTTTATTTTATAATAATAAAAAAATTTCAAAAAGAGTTTCAATTCTCTCTCTAACTATATTTTCTTTATATAAGTTTGATTTCAAACATAAGTATATAGTTTTGATCCATTAATTGAATACTGTGTTTGAGACAACCAGAGAATTGAGATCTATTTACCTGTGCATAAAATTCTAGAATTGAGGTTTTCTAAAATTTTGGAGTGAGTTATCATCTATTGATGTGAAATGAGCTATAATAGTATTGAACAATTGATACAATACAAAATTTTGTCAACTCTATTAGTGATGTCTTGAACCGCTCCCATCGCAAACTCGCAAACCTTAATAAGTCTATAGAAAGCCTCTCCAATACAATAATAGCCAACGATGATATTATGTTAGCGGCCTGTGAGCCCCTTTACAATATATACTATCGTTGAGGGTCTAAACGTCGATTCCCGAGTCTTTCTCTGACATTATTTCCCTTTTGCATTCATTAGGACTATATTATAGAAAAGTACAGTAAAGCCGCTCAACAGTAGCAGTTGTGAGGTCTTTAACTATTGATTGTATAGTTTGAATTATTTTGTGCCACCATTTATTAGGCGTTTAGTATTCACTTTAGATATTAAGTTCCCTCAGTTACTAGTGTTGAAGTTTAAAGTGTTGGGCATTTCAATCGAATGGGCGCTCCGAAAACGTGGAAAGATCTGCAATGAATTGATGACAATAACATAGCATCGTTTGTGGACATAGATTCGGGTATAAAAAGACTACTTCTTGTACAAACTACTTTCGTGTTCAAATTTTATTTATATTTTATGTGCTATAGATTTTTCTATTTAATTATTGAAATTCGAAAAGAATTCATTCTTTTATTCTGAATTTGAATTGAAATAATAATTCAATTAATTAAACTTAATTTCTGTTATTCTAGACTGAAATATGATCGAAGGTTTAGTAATTTTCAAACAACTTCATTAATCAAAGTCAGTCTTGTGTAAGAATTTCTTACTTTAATTGTAATCCTCTTGAAAATTGATCAAAATCTATTAAGACAGTACTTCTGACGTGAAACGCGCTCAAAGTCTGAAATCAAAGATATTCTATATGTTTGAAATATATCTACTTCAATACAAAAGTAGACTGTGATTAAAGCTAGCGTTTTACATGTTTTAGAATATCAAATACAGAATATACAGTTAGTCCTTCTTAAGCATAATAATAAAAATAAATATTGAATACAAATTCGCCCCAAACTTTTAAACTATTTATATAGAGGAAAAGGTAATACCATATTATTATTTTGTAAGGGATCCGTCACTGACGAACGTTCGCTCTATTCTTTTCCAAGGCATACAATATATTCTGTACAAAAAAAAGTTTTGAGTTTATATTCATGCGAAAATTGTCGACAACAATATTATTTAGGTTTGCTATTACTTAAAACTTCAACTTTATTCGTATTGATATTTTCTTCCCTTTGACAGGTGGGGCTTAAATACTAATATAAGTTTATAAACACACAAATAAAACATTATTCGATGAATAAAAACGATGTGGAATTAAAAGAGACCACTATTTATATTGGTTAAGGAAGAAAGCTATTCATTGTGTATATATACCTGACCAGAATATACTTAAGCTATATATAGGTTCACTAACTTATTAGTTTAGATTCCGCGTCGACTTTTCTTCACTCATCATGTAGAATAATGTGATACTTATTGCTATAGAATAATGTTATACTTATTGCTATAGAATAATGTTATACTTATTGCTATAGAATAATGTGATACTTATAGATTAAATGTGATAAAAGTTGGTTTTTTAGTAAGTTTATCATTTAGTCTATTTGGACTTTTGAGCAAAAATAAACCTATTATTTTACAACTTAACTAATTACTTAGTTTTGAAAATAAAATTGTATTATCTTATGTTTTTTAATTGCATAGTTCTTCACTCAATTGTTATTTTTATAGTGAGTGATTGTTAAGAAAACTATAATTAAATATCAAACTACTTGTCAATGAAATTGCTTAACAATCATGAAAAATCACAAAATCGACTTATCAGAGAATATGCAACTGTAGGTTTGAGCATATCTTAAGTGGTGGTTAGACTTGATTTTATTATCACCCAATAATTATGAGTAATGTTTAGGGAAAGTAATCTTAGAATCATAAACCTTTTAACAATTGTTATCAATTGTTTTGCACAATTGTTTGTTTAAGAACAGCCAAAATGACGCACTATAGCGTTTAAATAGTTTGAACCGGCGTTTGACAATTTAGATTAAAACATCTCACAATTCACACTCAAGTTTATCTATTACTTGGAACTATTTAACTGTTTTTATTGGCTACAGTCGATCCCGTTTATAGTGAATACCTGCTTATTGTGAACGGGTTTCTCTGCACCGATCGTTAATTTGTAGTGAAATTAAATACGTTTATAGTGAATACACGGCTTTAGTGAACACTTTTTGCTGCGCCGATCCGTTCACTATAAACGGGATCGACTGTATCTTCGACTTGGATTTATGGATTTAGTGTATGCTATCTTGTGAACAATGATAACAGGTTCAACTTTTTCTTTAACAAACAATATTTGATAAGTTATTATAGCGGCAAATAAAACCACTGTTTCATAAATTTTATTTCTTACTTAAACTCTTATGTACAATCTTTGAGAGTATAACTTATGAGTTATAATATATAAGAGCATATATTTATTAGTTTTATGGCTATATTATTATTACTGCTGTAATGGCAATAATAAGTTTAGCTCTACTTCTTGAACGGCGGCATTCAATTCAATATTCACTCTCTTTAGTCAAAATTGTTGCCTTCAATGCGACATATATTGAAGAGACTCGACTATTGAGCAAATATTTATGAATAAACAAAAACCTAAACTTATAACTTTCCCCAAATGTAATATTAGCGTTGAATTGGTATTTGAGTTGAGCTAAAATTGTTTATGCAATAAAGTACAATGCCTTATAAGCTTTTATTAGCTATTTTTTCATATTAAGTCAAACCTAACTTAATGCTACTTCAGATTTGCTCTCAAACTCCTGTATTGTTCAATACAAACTACAATATTATTATCACGTAATCGACAAATGAATTTCTATTTTTATTAGTAAAACAAGTTTATTGTTAATTAGTTAACCGAAAAATTGTAGAGATTTCTTATTTATATATTTTTTGAAAGGCTATACATTTGAAACATCTGGTCTGTTATTGCTATAAATTATTTCTTAAAAGTAAAACCTTTAGTAAAAGTTGTTTAGAAGGATTTTTAGCTTGTAATTTGTTGTCCTTCGAATGTAGCCATGCTGTCTATGCTGTCTATGCTCTCTTTTCAGTGT
Source organism: Malaconothrus monodactylus (assembly GCA_034697245.1). NCBI lineage: Eukaryota > Metazoa > Arthropoda > Arachnida > Sarcoptiformes > Malaconothridae > Malaconothrus > Malaconothrus monodactylus. The sequence goes on from JAQIWZ010001379.1 coordinate 4,821, forward strand.
TAGTCTATGCAAAGACCTATCTTTGAGTCTATGGTGTCTCAGAATCACTGCTTGTGGTAATTGGAGAAATATGAGATGCAATAGTAGGGGTCACTCAAGAGATGTGAAAAGTCTTTCCAGATCTTAATGTTAAATGTTTGAAGTGGCTGTGGCTGTGAGAGAGTGAAGTGAGTCGGCTTCGGTCAAACAAATAGCCAGGTGTCCACTAAGACCAATACATTACTGTTTGCTATTTGGTGTCACTCTTCTATTTCAACGTACAGTACTCTGTATTTACTTGTGATTCATACCAAAAAATACTATTGCACTAATACTATTACACTTTCAGTTTTGAAGCTTCGGCCTAATCATGAGATACAGTATCTTCACTGACTAGTGTTATCAACAAAAATATGTTAACACACAGTAAAGCTTCCGGTACTCGAGCAAGAAGTGCACTGATGCACATCATTGTACAAGACTAGTCTTTCTCTAACTCAAAGGCCATATCTGTAATATACCCATAAACGAGCCTCTTAGAGATAGATGAACTTTCGCCTTATGCTCATCTATTTGGTGTAAAGGCCAGCCCCAAAATTTGGTCATCTGGTTTCACGCTTTGCACCCGCACTTCTCTATTTATATGCTTTACATACTCTTTAGGATAAGTTGTTACTTTGCGTGTCAGCTAAACATTGTTAGGCTTATCATTTCATTATTTAATGAGTAAAACAAATAACGCATTTTCATTGACGTTCAATTCTAATCTTTTGTGATGACAAATGCTCATCACTTATTCAAAATGATTGGAAAATGTTTTCTTATCTGTATATAACATCAGAGTTAGTTTGTATTAGTCTGAGTTGATTCGAAGATGTGTTAGTGGCATGGATTCGGTGGTGCAATGGGTCATAGATAAAAGATCCAATTTAGTGCGCTTAATGAGTCGTGACCATCAATACATACATAAATTCTATGATTTAAAAACAAACTTGTCAATGCTAACTATGTTTTTACAGTGAGATTAAAACAGATTTTACAGCTAAATGATCATCAATTCGATCAGACTTTCAGATCTCAACTTTCTTATCTACAACACAGATTTTTAATTATTTCAATCTTTCACATGCAGTGTTCATATCAATTGAGATACTGTACACTTCAGATCATTCTTAGACCAGCTAAACAATCATAATAATCAACAATCTTTTCTGTTCTCAATCAAAAAAAAGATTACTCAAAAGAAAATTTTATTTAAAAACAGCGATTCTTTCGTTTGATTCTAATTAAAAGTTATTCTATGAATTTTACCCTTTGAATATCATAAATAAGACTTCCTTTTTTCGAGACATTGTTTATTGGCTAAAATGACATAATTGATAGTTAAGAAGCTAAATAGCCTTCGCTTCATTTCATTATTAGTGAAGCAATACCTATAAAGGATAGAGTAAAGAGAATTACTTGAATAAACTGACTCTTTGGTTAACAATTCTAAGTATTTATATCTAAACATCTGTGTATTGCACGTGTTTTAAGAAATGAGAAGCTGCTGATGGAAAAAAAATCAATTTTTTACGCATTATATATAATAAGGCCCTATTTATTCTCGTTTAAACGGATATTCAATGGCCTGAAGCCTTCTCCAAGAACTCAGTTTTAAGCCCTTTTTGTCAGTGTTTGTTAAATGTACTGTTACTCAACTGATAAGTTTATTTCTTTTTCCCAAACTTTCAAAAACTTGAGTTTATTTACGTAAGCAATTGTTAGATTTATTTATAAAAATTGATTTGTTTTGATGTATTGCAAACGTAATTCAAGTGAAGACAAAATACTTTTTATGTACTTTTATCGGGCGGCAAACATAAAACTATATGATAAGTAAATCCTATGTTTGATTACTAAACAGCGGCAAATATTTTAAGTTAATCTCTTCGAGTACTCGAAGTTTTTTGAAGTGACATTTCTGATAGAAAGAAGTTACACATTTTCAAGAAAAAGCTTTGACAATCGATCCGATGAAACCCTTGTGATTAACAAAAACTATTATTTTATGTCATTAATCTCGACTGTTTTTGGCTGAAGAGATTTCATTTAAAAAGAAAACAAAAAGCTGTTAAGCAAACAATATCCTAACACATTGTTAAAGTATGAGTTTGTGTTTGACAAAAACAGACTATTAGTTAGTTATAATAATTTAGATTTAAGTTTTTTCCTATAAGTATGGGATGGAAGTGATGGTAAAAATTTAGCTGCGAGGATGAACATTATTAATGCGCCAACAGATGTTATTTATATGATTAATTTTACAGTAGGGCTCGTGTTTGGTATCGTATACATTGAGCAACATTAAAAAATTGGTGCCAAGTGGGGCTTTGCCAAACATAATCCAACATCTCTTATACCCCTGTCTTTTATATGCTAAACACTTATACAAATAAACTATAATTTTTGTGTTAACTGTCGTTCTTTAATCTTAAATGTTTAAGTTTTTCATTTAGAGAAGGAAGCGATCGATAATTTAAAACACTTTTTTTCTCATGTTTGTTGTAAAGTCTCTCTATATTTATTTCTCCTGATGAGAACAGAACTTCACTGTTTACCTAATCCATGATTTCACTGTTATGTTTGAATAAAAAATCTTAAATTTGATAATCTTTTAATCTTTATCTTTCAATTTAACACAATTAAGATAAATGAGAAAAATGAGAAAAATGTGTCAATATTTTACTTTTCATTAAATTTAATGGATTTACAGTAAGTTTAAAAATTTGCAGTAAGTTTTATATAGCTCTACAACAAAAATTTGGCTAAAAGACAAACAGATTCTCAAAATAAAAACAAACTTCTCACTGAATAGAATCATAAAAAAGCACAAAAGAGTTGAAATGATAAATGATACTAAAAATATTTACTTAAACAACAAAAAGTTATGACTTTTAAAAATGGTTACGAACAACAAGGCCTAACACATCAATGAAACTAAGCTATACTTCATGTCACTTAATATAGAAAACTTTGTGCTTTTCAATTAATTTCAAATACAGACAGCGATTCAGCTTTAATTAGTTTTGAAAATTTTCGATAAAAATAAGATTCAAGACAATGATTAATAACTGAAGTTAAGAAAAGTAGAAATAGATTGTTATTTAACATTAGAAAAGAATGAATTAAATGATACACAAATTAAATATTAACTCGTGTGTAACTAAAGTATTGTTAGTAGAAATGAAAGAGAGTATTCAAGAGAGATATTCTGACTCAAGTCAACTAATAATGTTAAAAGGGTTGCCGTAGAGCTAAACAGAAGCAAAAGCTCTGCAAATTTGATAGACAAATATGAATAACAAACAAATGAATTGAACTAAACTGTTACTTAAATTAAGATAATTATTGTTTTTATTCATCTAATAGAGAGATACTGTACAGTAATATTAGTATAGCATTTAATGACAAAATAGCGTGTCATACAATTGAATGTGTGTTACATTTAGACACAATTGTAGTAATGAATGCATTATTGAATTTGAGTGTTTGCGTAAATCTCGGAATACTTTCGTTTCGTGTAATGATTCTGACTAACAATGTTGTGATTGCTTCAGAGGGCCTAACATAACATCAATATATTTAAATAATTATTTATTTTTTGGGGACTAATGATTAGAGATAGTAAAAAGAGAAACTTTTTACTTGTTTTATACAAAGATGACTTCGCTGTGTTAAGTCAAGTGTTGCCACCAATGATACTCTCGATTGAAAAATTTGTTCTTGACTTAGTGTGAGTCGCAGCCATGAAATTTTGTAAATTAAACGAAGACGGCGATGGCGGACCCAATTGTCCAACTAATGGGTTTGAGATATATTGCGAGCGAGAGATTTGACAGAATGGAGATCCAAATGATAATTTCATTTGTTGAAGTTGAGCTCGAGCTGGAAACTCATGAGGAATTATTGGAAATGGAGGTGGAAGATATGGATAACCACCAGCTATTGCCGCATTTCTTATAAAATCAGCCGAATGAAAATGTTCGAGACAGTAATTTTGTTCTCTTGCAAACTCCTGTCTTTTATATCTCTTTCTTCTTCTCAAAAAGCTTCCGTTATCGAACATGTCTTCACTCGCGGGATCGAGTGTCCAATAGTTGCCTTTACCTGGATTTCCAGGTTCTCGAGGAATTTTGATGAAGCAATCGTTAAGAGAAAGGTTGTGACGAATGCTGTTCTGCCACATCGGGTATTTGTCGCGATAGAACGGAAATCTATTCCTTATGAAATCACAAATACCACTGAGAGTTAACTTTTTTTCAGGTGATTGTAAAATAGCCATTGTTATGAGAGCTATATAAGAATAGGGAGGTTTCACCACATGATTCCTTTTGCTATTTGTTGAACTATTGTCTGATTTGTCTCTTATATCTGAAGGACAGTTATTATCAGAACTTTTTTCCTCAAAGTCCACAGAAATATCAATTTCATCGTCGGAGTCTATATTAATATCCTCGCCATCGTCATCATCATCACAATCATAGCAATCACTAATTTTGTCAAACTTACTATTCGACACAAATGAATCAAACGAAGCTTTAGTCAAGTTTGACATCGTTTCGGTTATGACCAGTCAGTCCATCCAAACTATAGTTATTGAAAATTTTGCTGATTATTTAAACTTTTTTTTGAAGTTCAACTAAAACAAAATAAGAGTTGAGATTCAATGATAAATATAAAACTAACTAATGTGATAATATTGAACAAAATATTTCTTTTGACAGTACGACAGCAAAATCACCGCAAACTTCGAATACAATTTACAACAAGAATCTACAGTATATATACAGTATAGGGCGTAAACGTCACGTTTAGATTATATTCATTGGATGAAAAAAGAACTTTAAGTTATACACTGTATTCTCCTCGAAACCGATTGGGTGTCCGATTCTAAGAGGGGGAGTCTTTATTATTCCAATTTGAAAGTAAGTTAACAATTATTTTAGGGGTAGAATTGATTTGTTGGTCGATTTGTTGTCAGCCCCAACTATGGGTTTATTAAATCTCGACCTAAGATTGTCAGGATGAATAATTCTAAAGACAATAAGTGCGATACAGATTTTAACAAAAGTCATTTCTTGACAAATTATATGTCAATTGATAAAACTTGAAAAAACTTCGATTTCTTTAGTTATCATTTTTTGAAACAGTAGATATTGTATTACTATTGATGAACATCGGTCTGAAAACCTGAGCATGAGGCTCAAGCTTCTATAAGTGTTGCTCAGAATTGTCAATGATTGAGCTGCGCTTGTACTGTATTCTAAAGCTTACGACTAAACTGTGAGCTCTTTTGCGCTTCTCATTTGAATATTAAACTGAAAAATTTGTACATTTTTAGCATCAAATTTTTCAGAAGACGGAAATTTTGAGTAAAATCGATTGTATTTTGCGGGATTTGCCAAGGCAGGGGTGGAGGTTGTGTAGCCCACTGGAAAAAATTTTCGAGAAATAATCTCATAGAAGTATCAAAGGAAAAAGTATGAGAAATTTTTCCCCCTACCCCTCGTCAATATTTTTGAATTGAAAATTTTTTTCAAAGAGATAAATTTAACCATTTTTTTTAACTTCAAATAAAGTATTTTATAACAAATATTTTTCTCTAGCCTCAAGTGCATAAATGAAGATCAAAAACTTTTCTTTTGGTCCCCCCTTTGATTTTTAAACTTATCAGAAATAATTGTCAAAAGTTCTCCTTTAGTCCCTCTTTTGAGATTTCAATAAAACTTTGGCTAAAATCTTAAAAAATTCAGATTTTAATCACAAAAATTTGTTTAAATTTTGGGAATTTGCCAAAAATTATTAAATCAAATGAGTTTAACTCCGGTTAGAATTTTAAAAGTTTTCAGAGTTAACCCGTTGGCTATGATTTATTGTTTAATTTTGATAAATTATAATTCGATTAATTAATTGAAGCGATCGTTATCGCTATATATTAAAGATTGAGACCACACGCACTTAAATATTTGTTATGAAAAAAAAATTGAATTGATTCTATTGACTACAATAATTAGTTGTTTCACACACAAGTCCAGGACTTAATAATATTACTCTCCAGCACAGTTTATTGAGCACACTTAAAGAGACCCGACCCCCAACGACACTGATTTGCAATAATAATGCAATACTAATTCCTAATACCACACCATTGCGAGTGTCACAGAACAGTCGCGCAAGACTTACCATTTAGTCAATGTATTCGAGATCTCGCGAGGATTTCTATTTGTCCCCTTATTTACTCTTATTTTTAGGACCATTTTTGAGGTTATTTCCAATTAAGCTGAACCTAAGAATTAAATAGAATAGTTAACTGACAAATAATTTATTTCCCTTTATTTCACTTATTATGACTCTAAATAATCGTTTGAGATTATAAATAATTTTGTCATATATTTTGATTACTTATTAAAATATATGATTAAGTGATTGCAGTCATAAGAGTTGGTAAATATTGTTTAGCAAATTGAGATGTAAAATATTTTTTTGTGAATCACAAATAAATCCAGGGTTTAGTTGTTTATCCGACCAGATAATAGTTGAGACCCCCATTCAATATATATGGGTATTGTGCAAAAGGGGGAAAATAAGTTAACAATTATTTCAGGGGTAGAATAGATTTGTTGGTGGATTTGTTGTGAGCCTCAACTAAGGGTTTATTATATCTCGACCTACGATTGTCGGGTAGCTTTTGAAGGGATTTAGTAGTATATAATATGCGAACGCTTTACTATGACAATGATAATAGAGCCGAAAGCTATGAAATTTACAGCAGCATTAGCTTCAAAAGTAGTGGTACAAAAATAGTGGTACAAAATAGTGTACAAAATAGTGTATCATTCGCACAGATGGACAGCTATGCAGTATTAATATTTACATTACATCTATTACTAGAATTTCCCAAACAACTTAAGTTTATTCACCACACACTCAAATAGATCTACTTGTCGACTGTCGACTCGAGTTAAAAAATAAATCTTTACACAATAGTAAGAAATTTTAAATACAATTATTATTGAACTATCTATTGTTGATATACATACCAATCATTTTCTGTGGACTTTTTCTGCCATTCATTGCTTCTACTGAGGTATGAACTTATGTATAATTTATTCTGCGCTTAAACTATTGATAGACTTGAATTTGAATAATATTGAAAAACAGTCAAAACTTGCATTATTTGAATAAAGATATATGACATGAAATCAAAATCAAGTTTAAGTCAAAGCAATTTGAATAACAGATAAATTTATGAAATTAAATAATAATCAATGCATGAAAGTACACAAGAATGAAAATTAATTCATTCAACATAATTGCAATTTAATTTTTTGATTTTTGTTTTGTTTT
>JAQIWZ010001380.1:0-12175 GCA_034697245.1 Malaconothrus monodactylus
GAAAAGTGAAATTGAAGTTCTTAAACGCTTAAATACAACTACAATCATAATGAATAACGAAATGAAAAGTGAAATGTTTTCGGGATATCCCGAATATGTTTACAATTGTTAAGGCTTTAAAAACTATTAATTGAGTTATTAATAGAAATATAAATTTTGATTCAATATTGATTTGAAAGTTAGTAATAATAGAAATTTCGGACAAAAATTGAATAAAACAATAAATGAATTATATTTTCAATATATTAGAATTTGAGGGCTATTTTCACACTTCTCAGGCAAATGTTTTTGTCTCCATTGGCAACAATTGCCTACTATTTGAGTGTTAAAGCCATTCAACACTTGTTGAATATCTATCGAGAAAAAGTGCGACAGACTCTCAAATGCCAAATAAAACTATAGCTATTATTACAGCAAATAGTCATTCAATTGATAACAATTTTTGAACTCATTTCCATTTACATAACATTTATGTAACATTTATTATTAGTTTTGACACAAGACTACTATAAGTAGTTTTGATTAACTAAATTCTCATACATTAAAAAAGTTAGACGAAAAATGAATTAATAAAATAAATTGCATTAATTAAAGTTTCAAATTTGACGCAAGAAATTAAGAATAGTTCTAAAATCACTTCTTAAGCAATTAGGAATAGTTTTTAAAGTTTTTAAAAGAGACTGGCCTTAAGGCAAGTAACACACTATCCAAAAGCAACTAAATCACAATTATTTCAATTATTAACTGAAAAATTGTTCACAATTTAGAGTTCAAAACTTTTAAGATTATTATCTCTTTGTGTTCAAGAGAACAGACCATTCATTTATATCATTATTATTTAAAAATATATCCAAAAAACTTGAGTTTTAAAGCAATAAAATAGAAGAACAAAAATCGTTAAAATATATTCTCAGACTATTTAGAAGTGAAAATGAATTAATTATGAATAGAATTAAATAAGAGAATAGAGTATTTACTGATTCGCTAAAAGTTTTTGTGGTTAAGTTGTTTCACATCTAAATATTGAATGACTCGTTTGGTTTATGAGACTATTTTTAAACGTTTTAAACTTGAGCTAAAACACAAAATGAGAGGCAAAGAGCGAACTGCAAAGTACACAACAGTAACTGTCTATATGAGAATCTATAACAACAAGTTCTTTAACAATCATAATAACTGCATATTTTAAATAAATAAAACTATAGCTAAATAGTTAACCAAAAGTGACAGTTACAGAGAAAACACGATTAATATACTGTACAAAAAGTAATCAGATAAAAGTACAAAAATTATTTTAATTTCATAATTGTATACTGTTATGAAAGAGTGATTCATGTTTTTCACACTTATGGGATCTCATAATATGATATGATTTACACTCGAATTGTTGGAACATTTATAGAATGAGCAGCAGGTGTGTGACTGGTCTGTGTCTTGTGTGTTGTCTGTGTGTGTGAACCATTGAAGACTATACTATATACCTTTCAGGTTCAATTTATATTTGGTTTGGGTGTCGTCTCAGGTCGTACTACAGGTGAGCAGATGGTCATTGGAGTGCATACACGCTATACCTGTATTGAGAACTAACTTATATTTCTTATGTATTTATAATGAAAAAGTGCACTCCATTGCCAATGATCACGACTCATATTCGTTCGCAGTTTCCTTTCCTCCTATCCCTAAAGGCATTTTTATTTTAAAGATTGTAAGAAAAAAAGAGAGAAGAAAAGTAGTGCCCTTTGGTAGTAGTTCTATAGCCTCTAAATTTAAAGGAGAGAATAGGGCTCTCGCTCTCTCTCTCTTTTTCTCAGTTCTGGTTAGTTCTCTCTCTCACTGTTGCCTGCCTTCAACTTCCGTTGTGAGTTGAGTAGCAGAAGAACAGGTCATTTCTCAACACAATAAATAATAAGCCAACTTGTCTTATGGGAGAGCAGAAGCAGGTCTTAGTCTTTGATACAGTGTTTGCCCCCAACAAACACTATAACAAGTAGAGAACATGAGTTACTTGAGGATCATTTTTTAATGTGCAGCAAAATGTTGGCGTAGACGCTAAATATAGAAATGATGCACGAATTGACTACAAATGCACGCGATCTTTGAGATGCATTGCATTCGATTCACTATAGTTTACATTAAGTCTTATATCTATAAGACTTGCAGTATTGCTCATATTGTGGTTCTCCCCACGACTCACCTGTCTTTTTATTATTATTATTATTTCTTGTGTTACCTGTTTCTGTTTCAATGTCTGGGCCAAACTCACTGCTGAGCAAAAGTTGTTAAACTAGTTTTTTTTTCTTCACTTTATTTTAGGACTTATTCTCCCTTTAAAAGCATAGAAAACAAGTCGAGATAACAAATCAAACAATAAATATAAAAGAAAGAAAACGAAAGAACGAACAATATTTAGCTTAATCACTGCTATGTCAGGTGGAGCAGCACCACCAGGTTGGGGAGGAGGCGCACCGCCACCACCACATTATGCTGAATCTGAAGACTCTCATGACGACGACTCGAGCAAAGATGGCTCACTTAAAGGTGGATCCGGTGATCTCAATGGTTCTGGTGGGGGATCTGACGCAGAGGGCGTTTGGTCACCAGATATCGAGCAAAGTTTTCAGGAGGCACTGGCCATATATCCGCCGTGTGGTCGACGCAAAATTATACTTTCAGATGAAGGCAAAATGTATGGTATGTATGAATGAAGGCTTCCATCAGGACTTTTGCTCGAATTATAATTGAAAAAAATGAAAAATTATAGAATCAAACAAAAAAATGATGCAATAAATTTAAAGTCAAGCTAATTATCGCTATAATTATCGTTGAGTTTTGTTTTAGTGCCAAAACAGGGCCTTAAATAATTCTAAAGAAAAAGTGGTGAATCACTACCACTTGCAATACTGGTTAATAAATAATAGTTTTCTTTTTGTTGGACCAGATCGTGATGTTGAACATATACATCGATCTAAGTTATTGTGTCGTGTGTTAAGAGAGACTAAATTACGTTAAAACTTGAATTATAATTATAAGTCTTGAGTTTGTATATAATGCTATAATACTTATGATAATATCATTTCCTTCCTGGCCTTAGGCTATGTTCTCGAAAAAGTAACTTTCAAACAGTCAGCGATAAAAGTTAGTGACGCTTTTGGCCATTGAAAACCCCCCTTTCGAGCGTGAATAAGACAGTCAAATAGCCTCAAGTCTTCAACTAATATTCAGTTTGAGAGACTTTTTTTGTATTTATATTCACTATTTTTCTTTGTAAAGCATTTATGAAAATTTTGAATTTAATATATTCTAATCGTATTTTTAAAAACAATTTTCCTTTTTTTTGTCTCATAGTATTAGTTGTTTTTGTGCCACTCCTTTCTATCGACAAGCGTTTCAAACAAAACAAAGACTAATTTTTATATAGCATTCAGTTAATGGTATTTCATATTCTGTCTTCAAAGAGATGCAACTTTTCTTATCGAATCCGAGAATCAAAATTTTTTCTTTGGTTTTTTCCTTCACTTTAGAAATAAGTTCGTTCTTAGCAAAAGATGGTTTTCATTCCAAAAATGTAGAGATACTAAGAAAAGGCGCATTTATATAAAGTTTTCACTTAAGCCAATGCAATGTTCATTCGCTGATGCCATGAACGTAATTAAATCGGTTGCATTCCAAGCATTCCTGACTGCTTGGATACGCGATCGTATGTATTTCATACAGTTTGCTCTGTCCTACTTCATAGCTGCTTTCTCTTTTCGAGTATACAATCATTCGCTCGCTTGCGTCAGCCTTTGCCTGTTTTCCCTTTCCTGCCTTTTAGCCTTATATCAAGCATTCGGGTATCCCATCATTCTATTTGTATTGCGTTTCGCTTATGACTTCGCATTCCTCACATATTTTGATCTAAACGAAAATATAGCATCACGTACTCCATAGTATAATAAATATAATTCAATGCATTTCACTGTCTCTGCATATTATGCTATAATACGATGACGAGAACACAGAATATGTTTTGATCGCTGTGTAACTACAGAATCACTAGGCGTTCATCTCTCTCGCTGTCTAACTCTCGCTCTCTTTCTGTCTCTCTTTTCCTTTTCACTATTTGGTAGTCATCACTATCAGAGCCAAACCCATAGAATGAATGCGTTTCTATTCCTACTGATTATATATGAGAGATGTTTAACGTTTTTAGAATATGATAGCAAAAAAATAGTATAAATACTGTTATGCTAGAGATACTCGACTCTCTCTACAAACTCAATAGTAGACCAACGCATATATAGTTGACTTTATTGTTTGCAATTCATCACTTCAAATATTACTTTGTTTAAGTTATTTACATGTTTACAACATTTTTGGCATCAATTCTAGCCTTTCATTTTTGTTATTCTTTGTTCTGTTTTCTTTGAACATATTTTTAGAATTCATGTCTTAAAGAGTTATTCCAAAAATTGCTTAAATAGCTCTCAAACTGAATATATCCGACAATAGAATTTATTCTGTGATATCAACTTTTACTATTGAGAAGAGCAGCTGTAGAATATATCCAAACGTAGTCCACATCTTAAAGCTGTGGCCAACTGTAGTTCAGTTCCAATTTCCTCTAACGTAAAGCTTTGAATTGGTTTAACCAATAGATCATTGAGAGCCCCTCTGGCCTATTGTTAAGCAATTGACACAATGGCAATAACCCCAACACAAAACTTTGATGTGATGTCGGTTTCCTTTCCTCAAAATTTAAAATAAAGAATAGAGTCAGTGCTCGCATGAACGAAATAGTAGTAAAACTGATGTTATAGTAAATGTAGAGTAAGAAAAGTATACAAAAGTGTACGAAAGTGTACGTGCGCTCATCTCAATAGCTCTGTATAGCTCTCTATAGCTCTCTATTTGCAACGGTTTCGTATGTCTTATTCAAATCCAATCCTACGCTCTTTCATAATATCCTCTTTTCTTCTTTTTTACTCTTTAGGTCGAAATGAATTGATAGCAAGATATATAAAACTAAGAACTGGCAAAACTCGAACACGAAAACAAGTCTCTAGTCATATACAAGTTCTCGCGCGACGAAAAGCTCGAGAAATTCAGTCCAAACTGAAAGTATCGACTGTAAGAATTGACTTTTTGATTATTGTTTTGAACTAATATTAATTCAAATGAATTGCTGTCTCTTTTTCTCTCAATTAACTATTGTGTCGACTCTTTATATTTTGACTAATTTAAAAAAAAAGCAGTTCTTGGCGTTCGGCCATACCTTCAGCTAAAGTTAAAGATCAGTTACAGACGAATTATTCACTCTCAAGGAAACTCTACAAACACGATATTTATCATTGAGAAAAGTGTTGCAAAACTATTTTCAAATTTGTTTATGACTGCACTTTAATTTAGGGAAACTTGGCTTTCATTATATATCATTTACTTTCTTTTTAAAAGTCGATTATTTCCACTTCACTGATCTCTCATATTATGTATTAAACTTTACTCAAATCTAATCTACTTTTTCTCTAAAGCACAAAAAAGTGGAAACACATTAACTATAATATTGATCTACTTTGCGATTGGTCTTTCAAAACATAAAAAACATAATACACTTATTAGAAGCATGTGTTTAATTATATTCTTGTTCTAGAATTGCATGCATTCCGCTCTCATTGTGTATTGAATTTCTGTTCTCATAATTGTTTGCACTTTTCCGCATCTTTGGTTTTGTTTTTGTTTGTTTTGGTTTTGTTTCTTCACACAATAGGACACCGGAGCAAAAGAGGCAGCCTTACAGTCGATGTCGTCCATGTCAAGCGCTCAGATTGTCTCTCTATTTTACTCCTCTCAGGATCATTCGGCTAAAGAAAAAGCTTTGCAATCATTGACTTCGTCCCAAATCGCTGCACTTCAGAACAAGGCGGCCGCCGCGCATCACGCCCACCACGCGGCCACTCATGTCGCCGCCGCTGCTGCCGGACTCGCGACTCTTGGATTAACGGCTCCACCCGTTACGCCTTACACGCCATCGCCTGTAATTTTTATTTATTACTTAATAGTTTCACTTATGTTTATATATATCTATTTATTTGGTTACAGTTCTGGCAACCAGCGGGTCCAACCAGTAACGAAGACATCAAGCCTTTCAACGCTCAAACCGGTGCCCAGTATGCCAATAATAGTAACAATAACGTGAACTCAGGGCCCGCATGGGAGGGACGCTCTATTGCTACACATAAGTTACGTTTGGTTGAGTTCTCCGCTTTTATGGAAAGACACGACAACGACAGTGAGAAACATCTCTTTGTCCACATCGGCATCAATTCGCCGACATATTCGGATCCATTACTCGAATCGGTAGACATCAGACAAATCTATGATAAATTTCCCGAAAAGAAAGGCGGACTTAAAGAGCTTTATGACAAAGGACCTCAAAATGCATTCTTTTTGGTTAAATTTTGGGCTGATTTGAACACATCATTGCTCGACGAATCGGGCGCTTTCTATGGCGTCACGAGTCAGTACGAAAGCAATGAAAACATGACCATAACTTGCTCTACAAAAGTTTGCTCTTTCGGTAAACAAGTGGTCGAAAAAGTAGAAGTAAGTCATTTGTGTTCAATTCATTTCTCTATAATATTGAACAATTTGAATCTCTATTAAATATTTGATTTGATTTTATTTCGCTTTAATTTTTCTGGTTTTAAATAACTTTAAAAAAAATTTGATTCATATTTGATTCTCTTAACAGACAGAATACGCTCGTTTCGAAAACGGCCGTTTCGTGTATCGCATACATCGATCTCCAATGTGTGAATATATGATTAATTTTATACATAAATTAAAACACTTACCAGAAAAATATATGATGAACTCTGTTTTGGAAAACTTTACTATTTTACAAGTAATCCTTTAATTACACTTTTGTTTATTATTTTAAATTTGTAATCAAATATTTGATGTCTAATGATTTCGATTTCCTCAATATTTCGCATACTTAGGTCGTGACGAATCGGGAAACACAAGAAACCCTTTTGTGTATCGCTTATGTATTCGAAGTGTCAGAAACTACTGGAACGCAACATCATATTTATCGATTAGTTAAAGATTAATAAAAGAACACAATTAGCATAAGTCTCATTGAATTACATTATCATTCATTAAGTAAAAGATCATAACAGCTCATCGATTGCCATAATTTGAATTCTGTAAATCATTTTTTGAAAGAAGAAAAACGTTTTTTTAACTTTTCAATTAATGCCATTGAAGACGTGCCTCAGCCCTATATTTGCGATTTGTCTTTAAACAAAAGTGTTGTAAATATATATAAATATATATATAATTAATAATAATATTATGAAATATCTATAGATCTCAATTGTGCCATTTTAGTAATGAAAGGCCAATCTTTTCCTTTTCTTTGACCGCTTTGAGGGCAGCTTTAAGGGACTTAATTAAAAATTGGTTAACCTTTTTTCAGACGAATGCTATGCAAAAGCAGCAGTTTTTAGAAAAATTTTTAAAAATTAATTTCTTTTTTGATTTGTACTTATTATTTGAAAACTTAAGCTTATATTAAAATTAATTTATTTGATTTGTTTGACTGTAAACGAGACGGTTTTCAAAATGAAAATTGAAAAAAATAATGTAAAAGTTAAATATTAAGTTAATTAAAAAAAAAGTAAGAAACAAATATGTGATGCAATTTTTGAATACTATCTTGTCATTAGACTTATTGAGAAATCTCTCTTTTAGTATTTCATTACGACTGGTATTGAAATTACAATTCAAAGCTTTAGGAATAAAAGTGATATAGTTTTGGTAGGAGTTAAGTAAAAGCCACGCATTTATTAATTATGTTAAAGGTTTTCCATTGGACTTAAATCTTAACGGGAGAACTCGTTTAAATGGTAAAGTGATTCATATCTCAAGGGCACATAAAAATGATTATTGACTTTTGTTTCATTTGCGATACTTGTATGCAATTTAGCTCATTCTACGACACGTCAAATCGTGCGTGTCGCACACATAGCACGATATCTAACTATAACTATACGAACTATGCGCTCATCGCAAACCCTTCTTCGTTTGTCAGATCGTTAATTATAGCTTCCTATCAAAACAATTAAATAAAATGTATATTATATTTTTTAAAAACGTTCATTATTCACTAACGCTTAAGTAATAACTTTTTTTTCTTCAGTTCATTTGTATTGGTCTTTATGTGTAGTTCACAAACTTTAAATAATTTGAAAAACATTGAATTGAATCAAAACTCAAGTGAAGGCTTCCAGACTTTTGATTCATTTATTATCTTTTGAGGAGTTATGATAAATGATATGATTTAAACACTTTCGGAAATTCTTATATTAATAACTAGAAAGTTTTTTTTACAAAAGATAATCAACGTTTTACTAGTACTTGAAACTATAATAATTGTCTTAAACAGTTTGAAAAATTGCAGGTCTATTGTTTGAAATGAATTCAAAGCCTATTTTACTTTTGCAGAGATTTATCCTATATTAAGATATTTTTAGAGTTTAAATTTTATTTATCGATTTAAATGAAGTCTAATGAATGAGTCTTTTAAAAATATTAAAATGACCACAATTTTGTGTTAAACAACAATCACTTAGAGTTTAAAGATAAATAAGCAATAAAGTATTTATTATCTAAATTTGTTAAATCGCGTGATTTTATGTCAACAATTAGACAGAAAAACAGAAACTCATCTTTCCTGGGATTTTATCAACTTCTAAGAAATGTGAATCATTTGTAACAAGTAAACAAAAACTTGTAAAACTTCAACGTAAATGTCATATTAAACTTATATAAGGAGAATGAATGATAAGAAACCTGAAAAAAAAGTTTCTAAAGTATTAATAAATTACTTCCATCTCTAGTTTTAATGATTTTTATGAAAAAAATTAATTATTATTATTCATCAATAGATTGAATATCATTTTAATTCAAATTTCATGGAATTATTTCGCATTTATTTTATTCTAAGAATTGATCAATAAAAATGTTGCCCCAATGCATAGTAGCGTATAATTAAAATTATTTTAGCCTCAAGTCTTCATTGCAGGAAAAATTAATGAAAGATAATCAAAAATATATAGCATTTAAACATAAGGCAATACAATATTTCTATTGATTAAAAACTTATTTGATGTTAAACTTATTTGAATCGCAGAATAATTTTCAGCTTAACCTCACCCATGAATTTTGAATGTGCTAAAAAATCTAAAGCTCTAATTTTGCAATTTAGCGATAAAACAAAAAATAAATAGAGTTGAAAACAATTTTTGTCAACAATAGTCTGATATCATTTGTCGAAAGTCGGAAATAATTGAATTTGTTTACAGAAAATATTTTCAAGACTAATGCGACTCATTAGGAATGTAAAATATGAGTTAAGTTAAAATTCAGCAATGCGTGCATTATTTTCCTTTCATTTATTATTGGTTTAGTTTGAGAATTAAAATAGCGGAACTTCACGAGGACAGGATGTGTGCCATATATCGGGCAAACGCATAACACAAGTCAGTTAAATAAGTTACTCATTTTCCGAAACATTTATAAAATAGACATTCCGGTGAAGAAAGCCTTCTCTTTACATTATAAATATTATTGTATAAAAGTGTTTAGACTTATAGTTATTGACACTAAATAAAGGAATTGTTAGTTTAAATTTTATTGTGCCTTAATTTTGAGTTCATTAGAAATTAAATGAAAGTAATGAACTTATCGCTGTTTTCTACAATTCTATTGCTCAGTTTGTTTTCACATATCAATGGGCAAGGAGACGATTTTGGTGGACTCGGATTAGAAGGACTTGGCGGCGATTTAGGACTCGGTGGGGGAGGTGGTCAGGGTGGCTTCGGTGGCTTTGGAGGAGGAGGAGGTCAACCATTCGGTCAACCAGCTGGCGGTGGCGGGGGACTTGGATTAGAAGGACTCGGTGGTAATTTTGGACTTGGAGGTGGAAGAGGTGGCGATGCCTTTGGTCTTGGAAACCTCGGAGGAATTGGTGGCGGTGGCGGTGGTGGAGGTGATCAGTTTGGTTTGGGTCAATTGGGCGGAGGCGGTGGAGGACTTGGAAACTTAGGCGGACTCGGAAATTTAGGCGGTGGCGGAGGACTCGGAAACTTAGGCGGTGGCGGAGGACTCGGAGGACTCGGGGGCGGTGGAGGTTTAGGTGGTGGAGATGGAGGTCTCGGAGGTCTCGGAGGACTCGATCCTTTAGGTTTAATTGGATAGAATGTATCGCTTTTCAATTATTTGTAAATTTAACCGTAAAATTAATTCATCGAATTGTGGCCAATTTTGTTCCTCAAAACATTTTTTAAATAATATTTATGTTTTGTCGATCTTTGAATTAAGATTAATTTATTGTAATAGAATTTCTTTAAGTAAAGTATTTTCAGATTTCATTAATTCCTTCCGACCGTTTAGTGTTTTATTTATCCTAAGTTTCATTAAATAAAAGCTTCGTTTCTATTGAAATTTTGTAACTTTTCGTAAAATGTTTGAATAAAATTCTATGAGTTGTTATATAGTGTTTGATGTAATTAAATGTGAGCTTCAATTTTATTTTAAAGTTATGAACTTGAACTTCAAATCTTTATTATCGATTGAATTAAATCGAGTTAAACAAAAATAACAATTGCTTGAGCTTTTTCATACTCCTGCACTACTCCTTTTAAAATAATGTCAATGCATTACTTAAGATTGAGACTTGACTTTCGAGATTTTATAGCCCATAAACTTGTCATATTTATTTCAATTTCCAGTTAAGCATCTATTTTACATCTCAAGAATGATCTATATTTAAACACAAATATTGAATAATCACTGAATAACTGATAACACAAAAAACAGGATTAAGAAAGCGCCACAAGTCATAGAAATGTTCTCATTAGTTGAAAGATCGTTGTCCTAATTGTATAATAGAAGAAGTCTAAGAAAATCAATGTATATTTTTTAATCAATTGAACATTTTTTGATTGAAAAATCCAATATGAAAACAATAACAGTGAGTTTTATTATCGAAATAACTAAACGACAAAATTAATTATGTTATATAACTTTTTTTCAGTTTATTTGTCTTTTCATTTGCTTCGCAACAATAATTACACCGACAAAAGGAGATCCATGGACACCATATCGCGGGCCAACTAAAAAACCACCATTATTTACAATCTTCGATCTCATATCTCGTCCAGACGGAGAAGTAGTTGGTGGACAGTATATAAGAAGATGTAGGGTGTGTGATATGCCCCGACTGTTTCTAGCACTTAAAAAATAACCTTCAATCCATTTGAATTTAAAGAAAATAAAATTTTATTATTGCCTTGAAATGCAATATTCACTTATCAATTATGTGTTTTAGAGGTCTTTGATTGTTACCTTTAATATATAGTGCCACATTTTTGACAAATAATTTATTAATATTAGTAATACGCATATAATAAGCTTTCATAAAGTTAATGCTTGACTTCGAGTTCATTTATTTGCGCAACTCATAAGTCAAATTAGTTTTTTAAAATTTAAGATTTATTTCAATAACTTTATCTTCAATTCGATTTAATTATAATGTAGACTAACTTTTTTTTCATAAAAGTAATAATTAAGTAATATATAAGTAATAAATAATGTTGTTTTTTTGTTAAGCTTACGATTTTCTCTATTATTAAGACTTCGGAATAAATTAAAATAAAGGATTTATTGAATAAGAGTCTAAAATTAGTGATTTTGGTTTTCAAACTTTCATATAATTAAATAGTTAACTGTATTTCGATGACATCTTTTTTTGTCGTTGCGTTTATAAACTTTCGAGATTAGACGACACAATGAGTGATTCTTTTTAAATTTTCCGACCTATTGGACCATTGATTTATTGAGTTATTGAATGCAAAGTAGAGTTTGGATGATATCGAAGATATTTGAGATCACGTTTCATAGAGATTCTAAAACTCTAGAAATTAATTTCAATTCAAATTATTAGTAAAACTGTATATTTTCAAGTCATTAAGTCTATAATAAATTTTTGTTCATAGTTTACTTTCTCAAGAGTTAGAATTTTTCTGAGATTAATAATTAAATTGGGACTCGTCTGAGTTATCCTAAAAGAATAGCCCGAATTTGAGTATAAATTTAATCAAATTTAATCTCTTTGAATCTGATTGTTTTA
>JAQIWZ010001381.1:0-12174 GCA_034697245.1 Malaconothrus monodactylus
AGAATAGATTATTATATAAATGCCAGAATATCATTCACGAAGAAAAGCATTGAATGATAGGCTTCAAGTTTTAAGGATGAAATGCGTAGGAGAGATTGAATAAAAAACCACAAAACTTAAACCAGAACAATAAAAACTTATTCTTTACTTATTTGCACATAGGAGCAAATTGTGGTCATTAATTTAGAATATAAGGGACCATTATTTGAGATTAGGTTTTATGGATAAAGTGTGTAATTTTAGAACAGATATCAAATAAATTGAGATAAAGATTGTTTCGTGATATGTTTCTATTATGATCTCGAGATCGTGTTTCTATTTTTTTTGTCATTTCATTCTTGAACGTTATCTGAATTGAGAATATGTTCAAAAATAAATAAAGTGAACACATCTTTCTTTATTCATAATAATTTACAGCAATATTTTTCTTTTTATGATGAGAAAGTTGATAACTTAAACCATCAAATAACTCATTTAATCCTAAAATAAAAACACGAAACTTAATGAATATATTGAGAAGAGAGAGACACGCCTTGTCTTGTTTTTAATAATGCTTTCAAATGGATGAATGCTTTTGATAAGTGGCTGATTTTGCTCTAAAACTTAATAACACATTAAGAATTCATGACTTTCCATTAATTTTCAAGGCATTTAAAACTTTATGATTCATTTTCAAATGATATGCGATATAATAACAAAGATAATTGTTTAGGAGCAAGAGTTCCAACAATTAGCTAATAATTTATTAATTTAAATTACTTTTATTTGGATAAAATAAAAATTTAAATTTTATTTCTTAGCTTATTATTAAGCTTATTATGAAAATGCAATTAATGAAAGTTGTATTCAATTCGTTTTAATAAATAAAAGATGTAGTCTTGCATTCATATACATGACAGTTATACTAATTTGAGTGTAGCTTTAGGTCAATTCAAATGCATTTTATTTATTCATAAATTTTTACCATTTATTAGTAAAAGATAACTCAGTTTAACCCTCAATTTAAATGAATTGTTTATAATAATTGATTAGATTTAAGTTCTAAAAGTATAAACTATTATCAAAATGTAATTTTAAAATAAAACTAATCTCTAAATTAGTTGTATTTTAAAGTGCTTCAAATTATTTATTATAACTTTTTGAGGAAGAAATAGTTTTGGAAGTCATTGATGAAAACTTTAATTTTTTTGTCACTTTCATTGCTTTCCAAAGTGAATATCTTTTTGTTACAAGTCTTATATTTGTTTTTGACTGACTTTTTCTCATTTAATCTATACTTTTATAATTGTTATAATTAACCCGAAATTTTTCTCTTTCACAGCATTAGACTGTTTGAATTATATGATAAATGGAAGTACACTTATCAAAGTGAAGGCCAGTACCAGACAATATAGAAGACTTTTCACTCTTGAAGAAGACTTAACAGCCATCCGATGGTTGCCATCGTCTAAAAAGTCGTCTAAAGCAAGGCGTAAGTCAAGAACTACTTTTATCATCATTATTGATGATGTGCACAATTATTTCTCTTATAATCAGCATTAGCTCTACTTTGAATGAAAGTCATTGAATAAAAGTTGAGTTTCTTAATAACAACTAAGGACTTGAGTTTAAAAATAACTTTTTGTAAATTATTATTCAATTGTTTTAATTTTTATGGATTCGAGAGATTAGAATTTTAGCTCAATTTTCTCATTCAAAGACATGTCTTTTCGGCATAAATATGAATAATTTAATATTGAATTTTCTTATATTCACTAAACTTTACTTAATGAATAAAAATCACTATTCATTGAATTATCTTTTCCTAAAATAGACTACAATTCCTTATACAAAGTTTCTGAACATGAAAAAAAGATCTGAAAAGTATATTCCCATAGAGTATTGATCGCATTCTAGTTTCTATGAACTGACTTATTAGATATCGCAACCCAAACAAAGAGAAACTATTTTTCTTCTTCTTTTTTAGTTTAAGTTTTAGTGTGTGCTTCATCAATACAAAAGCTGATATCAACTCCTCTTTCATGATTTTACTTCCTTTCGTATAGTAAAACAAAAAAAACAAGAGATTCTTTTGCACTGAGAAGAGAATGCAAATCACAAATTAAATTTTTAGTTCTCAGAATAACAAGAGATAGCTTTGAATACCAATAGCAACAAAATATTTAGTCTTTAACACTTATATTATGTAATAAATATTTTTAAAAGTTTGACTTTCATAATCACAATGAAAAATTTGGTCTCTGTGTTATATAATGTTTATGTAATCTATTTCAAAATTTTGATATATTTCACAATTTTATTTGCTTTTTTATAAGAAGCGAAGCCATGATAAGGGATAAAGGGTTTAGTTGAGATCTAAAATGGAAAACTCCCTTTAAAGAACTTAATCAAAAAAACTCGATCCATTACATGAACTTTTGTGACTTAGCTATTGGTTTTATTCTCCATGGACTGAAAAATGGGTTGAATTTGGTCAATATAAGTCCAATTTTATCTATAACCCAAATCTGTCACAATAAAAGTCTATCTCATCTCTACATTGAAACTAATTATTTTTTGCTTCTCTCAAGCGATCAAATAATTTGTTTCTATAACTCTAATCTATCCCTAACTTAATCTAATCTTAATTTACGAGTTATCCCTCCGATAGAAATAACTATAAACTGCTGACTATTAATAACCATAGAAACCATACTTTCATTCGCATCGAATAGAGATGAGATGACGTGATTAAGTCTTGTTGATCAAAACAATCTGAATCTCCGACACAACAAAATCGATTTCTCGAAATAGATAGTTTCTCATTCGAGCTCTTTCTATTGATCACGATTTGCAATGAAATGAAGTGCAAATAAAAAATCTCATTTGAATTGCTTTCAAACGAACGAATTAATTATAAAGACTCACTTAATCAAATACTGCTGATTGAGATTTTCGCAAACAAACCAATCAGAATAAACAATGGATTCACTTTTAGGACAAACTTATAGTTTGATATTTTAGCTGAGAGTGAAATATGTTATTAAATCGATAAACAGAGCTTATGATTTGTAAAATTATTTCTCATATTACTCGAAAAAATGTGAGCTATAAATACCAAAGCTCTGAAATAACAAATTTTGAACTTAATCTTGACTCAAGGCATTTCTCATAGTACGCTTCTTGAAAAATAATTCGTAGCACTCGATCCAAAATTGTTATCACAAAAATATTTGAAATAACATAAAAAAAACTTTTTCAGTGATTATTCAGAAAGTTGAGCTCAATTCTGATAGAATTGAGTTATTTTTTGGAATTGACCAAAACTGTAAATATTATTGTTAGCTAAAGAAGAATAAGCCCTATATTTTTTGATATTTTTATTCTTAGTTTCAATAAGAAGCATAAGAGAAGTACGGCCGGGAAAGAATACAGAAGTCATGAAGAATAAGGAAATTGCGAGCACTTACTCTGAAGATTGCATTTTTTCGGTGATTCACGGCGACGAATTCGAATCACTCGATTTGATTGCACTGACACCTGAAGAGGCGAACATTTGGGTGACTGGTCTAAACTTCCTGATTGGCGTTAGTAAATGTAAGTAATAAGTTTAAAAGTTTAATTCCTAAGTTTGTGTCAACTTTTATATTATTACTTTCACTACTATTCTCATGATAATCAAAAGATCGACCAAAAAATACAAAAGAAGAAAAAGAAGAATAGAAGTTCGAGATCAATAAGCCTTAGAGAATCTTTTCCTGTTTATAAGTTAAAATTGCCAACAAAGCAAAGCTTTTCAGTGAACAGATTCTAAGAATGTTAAGAAACAAACTCTTTAATAGCAACAAATTGCGAATAGCTATTTTCCTTCTGCTTTTTCCAAATCATATCATATCTTATATTAGTTTTTTGACCTGATTTAAAATTTTAAACGAAATATAAGTTTGTAAAAAGTAACTCAACTTATCCGCAAATATTATTATAAAGATCAAAGATATAGTGCATCTAAACTTAAAGAGGGATTCTGAAGTCTTATTGTTTTTTCTTAGGAAGAAAAACCATTTCTCAGTTAAATCGTGCATTTATTTAAGGCTTATTGATCGAGTGCTAGTGAGCTCTTTGCTGTTTTTGGATATCGATTATCTGTTATATTCAACTCTCTTAGAAAAATATACACATTCTTTCTTTTGGAATATTTTTATGCTAATTGTTTAACGCAATTCATGCTTTTGAGGCTGAGTAACAACAATAATCTCAATTTATTCGGTCTATTGAATAATAACTACTTTAACATAGAGTCAATTGAATGAATAAATTAATTAATTATGTTTAACTTTTAATAATTAGTTAAAGTTAATAGACATACAATTACTTCACATTCAGTATTATTTGAAACACAAATTGTTTGGTTTTTTGTTAACTAAAGCTAAGCAAATAAAATCTAAACCTAAACAATATATATGCGATTAAAAGGAATTCATTTTGTGGAATGCATTAATTTTTCTCTTTCATGCTTTGAATGTTAACTCATTTGTCTTAATAAGTACTCTTCTGTTATCTTTGTCTAATATAACTTGAAAACACTTATAATATAGCTCCTGATGCTATTGAGGGAAGACAAAAGATGAGAGAAAAATGGTTACATCAGGTGTTCGATCAGGCGGATAGTGATAGAAAAGGAATGCTCGATGAATGGGAAACTATTGCACTTATGAAGAAACTAAATGATAAATTATGCATAAGAAGCCTTAAACAGAAGATAATGGAATTTGAATTTGGCAAAGAAGAAGAAGAACGCGGAAGAATCAGCAAAAATGTATTCATCACTTTATTCACTGAAACTGCGACCCGACCAGACATTTATTTTATTCTAGTCAGGTATCTATATATTCTTATAAATTCTTATAAATTCTTATTCATTTCGAAAGGATGACAACTATTATGACAACTATTTCTTCAAATTATATTAAATTCTAGATATTGCGGACGGGATTATATGACAGTCGAAGAATTACAACTTTTTTTAGAGGGTGAACAAGGAGTTTGTGGATTAAGTATTGAAGACTGTGAGAATCTCATTCTAAAGTATGAGCCATCAGAAGAAGCCAGAAATAACAAACAGTTACTAATCGATGGTTTCACTCAATTTCTTCTCTCAGAAGAATGTGATATAATGTCACCGCTTCACAGAGATATCTGTCACGATATGTCTCAACCATTATCACATTATTTCATTTCATGCTCACATAACACGTAAGTTTATTTTATAAATTGTTCACTTCTAAAAAAATTCCTCTGATTTCTCTATTTCTTTCTCAATGCTCTTAATGTTTACTCTTTTTTGAAATTTTTCTCAATAAAGTTTGATGAATGATAAGGTTTAAGGTTTTTCTCTTGTGTATAAGTATCCAAACATAAGTTTATCATATATTTATTTTATTGCTAGTTTTTCAAATTTAAATATTTTAAATAAGTTTGAAATGAAGAATAAATTTTGTGGACTGAATGATTAATTAAATTTTGGTTTATTAATGAGAGCGAAGAGAATGATGCGTTTCCCAAATGCTATCCCGAATATATTAAATGAGTTATAAATTAGCCTTAAGTCTGGCTTAAAAATAATACATAGTCAGTAAGGTTTAAACAATTTAAATCGATTTTTACGCGAGAAAGTATTGCAGTTTTCATTAAAACTTATTCGGAAAAGCCTAGACTATGATAAATACCATAAATATCATTGAAGCAGAAACTATTGTGAACGAAAACGAAAAACCTTAATGTAAATAAATGAACATTCTTTATAACTTAAAAACTTTTCATTTGTCAAAAGTAGAAAAGAAAAAGATATAAACCAAATGCTTTGAACTTAAAAACTGAAATCTGAAAAATATCCTCAAAAGCTTAATAATGTTTTTTCCAGATATTTACTCGAAGATCAACTAAAAGGTCCGTCAAGTTGTGAAGGCTATGCAAGAGCACTATTACAGGGTATTATAAGACAAGCCATTGTTAATAATAGATATAAGAAATATAATGTGTTTAATATTTAACATATTTAAGGCTGTCGTTGCATTAAAGTTGACTGTTATGATAACGTTGATGGTCCTGTTGTATATCATGGAAATACACTCACTTCAAAAGTTCCTTTGGAGGATGTTCTCGAAACAATCAATGCGAACGCCTTTGTCATGTCTCAGTAAGTTTTATATCACTTCCTCTACATTAATTACTAATTTAATTCATCAATTTATTTCTTATTTTATTTGCTATTAATTTCAAACATTTAATTTTAAATGTCTTTATTCAAGTTAATCACATAAGGATTTCTTTGAAATCTTTTCTAAATGTCTTATGAGAATTCAAAAATAAAATTCATTTCATAGATTTTCTCAATCCCATTAAAAATTTAATACTAAAAAACAGAATTTTTATTTGATTAATACTTAATTTTATGCAAAGATAAGTAAAAGTTGAAGCAAATCATCTGTCAGTTTAATTCATTAAGACTTAACTTTAATTTGTTTTATTAAAATTTTTTCATTCAAATTATCTAAATTTATTCAATAGGTTTAATTGTAATCTTTGGTCGTTTTCATAAATTTATGAGTTAATAAACTGAAAAAATCTAAAATTTAATATTAGTATATTTGAAAAATTCGTAATCAATCATTATTGTCACTTTCGTTAAAAAATTCTCCTCAATTCGACATAACTTTTGACATCAATATAAGCATAAACTTAAGGGGTTTGATATCTCGAACACTGAAAAATAATTTTTAAAATAGAAGAAATGCTAAGACTTATATATGTCATGAAAAAATTTTGATGCACTTCTTCTATAAACTCAGCACTTGTTTTTAAACAATTATGGTCTTTATCTCTAGATATCCATTAATAATTCATCTCGAAAATCATTGCTCAGTCGAAGCTCAAAAGCAGATGTCATCAATGATCAAGAATTTATTTGGATCTGCTCTATATATCCCTAATGATGAAGAGCCATTACTTCCATCTCAAGTATCACCAGAACAACTTCGTGGCAAAATAATAATAAAGGTGATCACTTCTAGTACATTGCTCTTAATGGACACACTTTATGCTCATATGAAATAACGCTTTAAGTTTAGGTTTTTTGATTTTATTCTCCATTTATTTATAAACACATTATTTCTAAGTATCTAATTTTATTATTTCACATAAGCTTTTTAGGATTGCAAACTTCAAACTCTATTTATAGATTTATTTTCTCAAACAATTTCGGCCTAAAACTTATATTTGAATGAAATCTGATCTTAAGAATTATTTCCAAATTTGAAACTGTTTTCTCTGGAAAAGCTTAATATTGATAAGTCTGATTTCTAATTACTCAATAGGGAAAAAAGTTGGCCTCTAATTGCAATAATACGAATGGAGAAGTTAGTGAAGAAGATGACGAATCTCGAGGCAAAGATGCCCACAAACGCATTCCATTATGCAAAGAACTTTCTGATCTGATTGCACTATCTCGGATACGCTTATCTGACTTTTGTACAGTCCAACAATCTCGTAAGTAATACTTACATTACCGATATTATTGATTAGAATAGCTTTCAGATACATCTTATAGTTACGCAATGGGAAAGACTTAATCATTAGTCAATCCGAGAGGAGACTAAATAAAGCTCTTTAGCCCATATTGAAAATTAGTAGTAATTCTTGTTTATATTTTTCTTTAATTAACGTCAAGATAATGTTTATTTTCTTCTTATGTTTTCGTTTCTTTTCTATGTTTTGATGAAAATATTTCTTAATTAAAGAAAAGTTTTTCATTCAGTTAATTAATTAGTCAAATGAAATATATCCTTTTGAGTGAAAATTTAGTTGTTTTCAACTTGTTTTCAATTGTAATTTTGAACTCAAAATATTGCACTCATGAGAAATTCAGAGCAAATACTTGTATTAAAATTGTGTATAATTAAACTTTTGATTCTTTATTTGAAAACTTTGTATTTGTGCCAAAACTTATTACTGAATGAAAGCTACTTATGTAAACTCTACTCTAAACGTAGAGTATTTACGAGACTTGCAGTATTCTGCTTACAGGTATTTTAGATATTTAGTTCTTAATGAACTCGAGCCATAAAATATTATCCTTAGGGATCAATATTCTTCGCCCACTCATTTTCTCTAATAATCTTTATTTTTCTTTGCATAAAATCTATTGATTTAATTTTTTGATTAAAAATCACATTTGTTCATAAATTTAATTAAATTTAATCCAAATAATTTGACTTAAGATCATAGGTTTGAAGTCTAGTAAACTTTACATCTCAATTAAATTTTGTTATTAATCAAAATAATATTTTTATACACTATAGTTTGATATTTAAAGGATTAAAATCTAGTCTCCAAATGGCAATTATGTCATTTTCACTGCAAGGCACAAATATTATGCCTTCTCATAATCTATACGTCTTGAAAAATACTGAAAAGTGTCATTACGAGCGCAATGCTTAACTTTTTGAAGAAATACGTTTCGGTTCATAAAAAAGATGAATCTATACGAGAACTTGATGAACACAATATTTTCTTAATTCGAATAACTTTATAAATGACTCAATAAAATGATTTCTCAACAATTTTGGCAAAACTTTTTTCATTAATATCCTAAAAACCTCAAATTTTCTTACATTTTGACTGGTCATAATACGACTGATACTTTTATTCCTAATTTCATTTCCAATAACAAGAAAGACTGCAATATTTTGGAAGTCTCAATATTTAGTTAGCAACTAAAGTAAGACTTGTGAAACTCAATAAACTATTTTTCGATTTAGAGAAAGAAATAGAAGTGAGTCAATTCAGTGAAGCGCTAGCGTCCAAATTAGCGCTCACTTGTGCTGAAGAGTTGGCACATCATAATAAAATATATATCACTCAAGTTTCACCTGATGTCAGTCGCGTTGATTCGAGTAATGTTAATCCATTAGACTTCTGGAACTGTGGCGTACAATTAGTTGCGATGAACTATCAGGTTATTTACACTAATATTGTTTTTATGAATTTTATATATTTACTCATTATTTCAATTTATATTTGATAGACTGGCGGACAAATGATGGATCTATATAGAGGTTGGTTCACTCAGAACGGCTCGTGTGGTTATGTTCTAAAGCCTGCATTCCTGAGAGAAAGATTCTGTTTGTTCAATGCTCGGCGGAAGGATTCTTTGCCGGGTAGGCATCACTACATATATGATACACACTTTACGCTTTTCTAATTATTTAGGGCTCTGTTTTGGGTTTTCAGTTTCTCGTATTCACTAAATTAAACTCAATTTATTGATGCGTTAAGTAAAGAATACATTTGATAAAATGCCAAATGAATTCTAAATATCAGATGCCTTTTAGATGATTGCGAAAAAAAAGTTTTTTGTCGTCACGTTTGATCAATTTCTTCAACAAAACTTATTCAAACTTAATGAATATTATCAAACTTATTGCTTACAATATTAATTGTTAATTAAATTTTCTTAACTGTTCTTAAGTCAAAGTCATTAAAAAAAAGAAAACGAAAAGAAAAAGAGATAAACTCAGACATTAATTTTCTCTTATTCAATATTGTGTTCAAAAATTGATTGCATCCGTATTAAAATGGTTAGAACTAAAATGTTCCAAGAATTAAATTGAGAGTTTTTGCTTGAAGAACTCAACTCAAAGTTTAACTATTATTTCTTAGCTAATGAAGAGTAAAGGCTGAGCTCAAACTCGCTATATTAAAGAAGATTAAGTTCAAAACAAACGAGATTTTACTCTTCATTATTAATAGCAATGGGAGAAAAAACTCTTAAATGTTTTCTAAGATAGATTTGACTTAAAAACAGTTTATTCCTTGCATAAAAATAGCGCAATTTAACACAATTCAAATCTTCATTCAATTCTTGATGTGTCGCATAATTTGCATATTTTAGTAATTAATGAAAATTCTTTTCATTATTTCATTCTTTGTGGACCAACTTTTTTTGCATAAAATTTTGCACAGAATCGCTGAAATTAAATGAAAAAACTTCACTTATATTCTAATTAGTTATTCAACTCAAAAAATAATAGCAGTTTATATTTTGAACGAAATCTTACAGCATATATACTGTACTAACCGTAAAATAAACTTTATTTTTAGAGCAACTCTAGAAAGTATTCTGTACTGCTTTTGAATAGTTTTATAATATTTAGTGAAGATCAATAAATAGTTGCTTATGCAGAATATTTTAATTAAATTCTGTTTTCTTTCAAATTTATATCAAAATAATTGCACTATTTTTCGAAAAACGAAAAGTTAAATTAATTTTCTGAACAAAAAATTATTATTCTATTTGATGTAGAGTTTGACATTGAATTTTATGCCACAAAATTTTTGAATTTGTTCACGCAATCATTGATTGAATGAATTTTATTACGCATTATGCATATAAACTATATATTTTGGTCAATATTTCTAAAACTTAGACTCAATTTAATATTTGCAAAACTCTATATTGCATGAGAAATAGTTATTTTATTTGAAAAATGAACCATTAGTAAGGATCCAATTTATCATTTGAAATATATTTGTTGCAGGTATTGATCCGTTGTGTATAAGACTAAAAATTATAAGTGGTCAACAACTGCCGCGCCCGAGAGGAGCATCGAGCAAAGCCACTTCTATAGACCCATATGTAACTGTACAAATATTTGGAGTGCCCGCTGATTGCGTTGAGGCCAGAACCAGAACAGTTTCCAATAATGGCAATAATCCAATATTTGATGAAAGCTTCGAATTTAATGTATCTGTACCTGAATTGGCACTTTTGAGATTTGTGGTACTTGACGACGACTATATCAATGATGACTTTATAGGTGCAAATACGGTGCCGATTGAGTGCATACAAACTGGTTATAAACATATGAGACTTTATACCGTTAATGGTGAATGCCTTCCAAATGCAACTATTTTTGTTCACATCTCATTAACACATCGATACGGATCTAAACAGAAATTAAGAAGAAAGCGAAGTTGGTCTCAAAAGCAATCTACAGATTTGAGATCTGTTGGCATCAAATCAATTGATGAACAATTCAAGAATACTTCGACATTAATTCAGGAATCGATTCAATTAAGGAAAAGTGTTGAGAAAGCTATAATTGATTTGTGTGATGAGTGCTCTTTACAAGAAAGTGCAAATATGGCTCAATGTCTTAGAGTTATAACTTTGCGTTTAGCGTCTTCTTCTACTGTCAACTCCTTTGATGTTGTTCGAGCTGATCAAGGGGTATGTCTCATAAATAAATATCTCAAATGTTTTTACAAATAAACTTTACAGAAACACTTCATTTGATTAATTACTTCTCTTCATCAATAAATAAACACATTTCTTAATATTTTTTTTTCTCAACAATTTCAAACATTGAGTTCATAAGAATATAGGGATTATGAATTTCAAGCTATAAATAAATAAACATAATTTTCAATAATTTTTATTTCAAATAAATTTACTTCTCGTGAACAAACATTCAATTAATTGAATCTAATTTTAAAAAACTTTTGTGTTCGTACAACCATTTTATGACATGATTATTGATATTAATGAAGATTTAATGATAACTTCATTTAATTAGTATCCGATATTGAAAGCCACGGGTGAATTGACTTCCAAGTTAACTAAGACTATGAGCGTTCTCGAGAAGTCTATTTCGGAGTTCTATTACGTAACGCAAAACTCGATGAGCACCATAGAAATGGTATGTGTCACAAAACATTCGCATTAACTTTCCTCATATGTGCTTCTAATTTACTTCTCATTATTATTTAGTTATCTGAGATTCACGAAACAGTCGTCAATCTTGGAGATCAATTACCCACACATTGCAGTACAGCCAGTATTAAAGGAAGAAAAGCTGATAAAATTGCTGAAAATTTCATGTGGGATATGAGTGTCTTAAGAACTGAAATGGATTTATTGAGAGCCATCAAAGATGACTGTGAATGTGCCTTAAAACAAGTGAGACTTTACTTATTTTTCATTCCTATTAGTTTAGTTTTCTGTCACATAAATAATTGAATCATGTTTTTAGTATTCACAACAAAATCTAATGCAATTTTCAAGATATAAATTACTTAAACAAAATTTGATCCCTTTTAAAGCTCTATTTCTGACGATTAATTTGATTTTAAGTGTTT
>JAQIWZ010001382.1:0-12173 GCA_034697245.1 Malaconothrus monodactylus
AGAGAGAGAGAGAGAGAGAGAGAGAGAGAGAGAGAGTTCTTGAACATTTTCCTTCTACTCTTTGTTGATAACAAGAGTCAACCACTTGTACTATTGAAGCGATTTCCTCAAACTTAACCTCTAGTTAAACATTTCAATAATAAATAAGTATAATTTTCATTTGTATATTGAAGTCGGTTCTGTTCTTTAGTTAAAGATGTAGTTAAAGTTGTTATTAATGTTATTGTTATAGAGTTAGAATAATGAGCTTTTGAAACATAACGAAATTTCAAAAACAGGCGCATATCATTCAGATATAGTTAGCGCGAGACTGCGTAACAAATCTTTCCTGACATAATCCAACCTTTATATCGATTTTATTAACTAAAACCTTTTATATAATAAGCCACTATTGCCAACGCAACCATTACTATCTACTCAAAAAAAGCAATAAAATAATACAATAAAGTAGACGCAAAGCCAACAGTGTTTTCAACAAAATTTTAACGATATTTAAAATTTATTGAAATTCAAATTGAAATCCTTGTTCAAATGTAATTTAATTTGTGCTCTAATAATAAAAATACTAAATATAATTAATTAAAAAATTATTAAGACTTATTTTCATTAATTTAAATCCTCGCTCAATATTCTAATTGAATAAGTTTGAAAATCATTGTATGTTATTTTCAAAGCATTTTACAAAAAAAGTATTTCC
Organism: Malaconothrus monodactylus; assembly: GCA_034697245.1. Classification (NCBI taxonomy): domain Eukaryota; kingdom Metazoa; phylum Arthropoda; class Arachnida; order Sarcoptiformes; family Malaconothridae; genus Malaconothrus; species Malaconothrus monodactylus. The sequence continues at coordinate 698 of JAQIWZ010001382.1, forward strand.
TAAAAGAAAAAACATATTCTAGTCATCAGTCATTATTCTCATAAGTGTTGCGCAGAATAAATAATTATTATCCTTAATAATGAGTGATAAAAACAAAACTGTTTCTAATGCACAATTTGAAGCAGCACTTAATGAGGTATTTTAAAACTAAATTTCTTATTAAGAATTTTCATAACTTTAATGGAAATCTTATTCAATGAATAATATAGTTTTATTAAACTTGAACCTATTTTCTGAGTTTCAAAATGATTTTGCATTAATTTTTTATTTCACCGAATTTTGTATTGTTTGCTAAGGAATAGTTATTATTTATTAACTGAATGAAAGTTTGAAAAATCAATAGTTAAGTTGAGAATGATATTTGACTTGAGCTTAAAATTGTAATAAATTGTTTTTTGCATATCTCAAAATAATCAATAATTTAGTCTTAGGATTCTGTGCCCAGAATTTAAAGTAAGTCACATTATGTGATGCAACTTTTCTTCAACGAAAAGTTTGTAACCTTTTCATTTCAAGCTTTCATTTTATTGTTAAGTGCATTCTAAATAGATTACAACCATTTGACAAATTGATCCTTTTTTTCAATTTTATAATGAAATTGTCACTCAATTCATTTTGAAAACTATAATTTAATCATCTCATTATTTGATTATTTAAATATAAATAATACTGTTGTTATAGTTAGATAATTAGATAATTATAGTTTTCAAAATGAATTGAATGGCAATTTCATTATTGAATAAACTCAAAGAACTTAATTTTAGAAAGATTTTAATAATTTTCATTTATTTATTTATTTATTTCATTCATTTCAATGTGTGTTCTCACGAATACTAAGAACAAGAAGAGAATAATAAAGAAAATTTTAATTCTCGATTTTCAAACCATGAATAATAAATTCATTGAAACCATAAATTTATTTTAATATAAATTAGAAGTTATTCGAAATCATATTATTTGCTGTAAAAACTCTTTGACTAAATCGAAATTCTGTGATCGAAAAATAAATGTTAATTTTACTCAATTAGATATCATTACTTCGCGATAAGTTGGACAGCAAATCATGCGCTTTAATAATACTATCGCAAGAACTTCTTGAATGCAAAGCACAAAGAGATCAGTTTAAATTAATGGGAGAACAGTTACGAGACAGATATGGACTTCTCAAGAGAAAAATGGAAGGCTTGGGACCAACACTTTCGGCTGTTTATGATTATGATTATGACATTCCAAGAAGTTCGGGTCAAAACGAACCATTAGCACAACTGTTAATCACACTTAAGGAGCAAAATAAGCATTTGATAAGAGAAATCGATGACTTAAGAATGAAGTTGGAAGACGCTGAGGGTAACCATTCTTTACGTAGATTTTGTTTAATAACTATTTCAATATTTATGCACTTTATATAAACTTCATTTTAAATTTCATCTGAAAAACGATAGTTTCAGTTTTGAAAGTTAGAGTTCATTCTTCAAGATATATGAAGTCTTCGGAAAAAAAGTTTTATTTTAGTTTATCTCAACTTTAAAGTAATTTTATTTACTTTCAAATACTACAATCTTTTTCTAAGATTAAATCTCATATTTTAACTATTAAGAGAAGTGAAACTTTAAAGAGATATCAATTTCTGATTCAATAAATTTTATTAAAAAATTCTGACGTAAAAACTTTCGAGTGATGTTCAGTTCAACCAAATTGTTCTAAAATTCCGGAAATCATTGCATCTAAATCTTGAGTCGTTTGCTGCGGTTGTGATTTAGTTGTAGTAGTGGTTAATTCAGTTATCGACATACCAGGCATTTGAGATTCAACTCCTCCAATAATAGATATTATAGAATCAATACAGGCCTGAATGTCATAAGTGGTTGATTCAACTGATGGCGTTGTTTTAATCGATGTTCGAGACGGTGAAGTTCTTGTATATTGATTTTGATCCATTGTTTCACCGAATAATTGATCCCAATTCTCATTTGATAATGGATCAGATTTTTGTGTGGTTTGAGTAGTTTTGTTTTGGTTTTGGTCCCAAAACATGGCTGATATCAACTCATCCAAATCAGCAGTACTGGCTGTCGGAGTACTGGCCGTCGGACTACTTGTTTTTGTTTGTGATGTGGATTTAGTTCCGAATTGATTATCCATTTCTCCGACCACTTCAGATATCAAATCGTCCCAATCAACAGTTGTTGTCTCAACTGGTGCTGAAGTACTCGCACTTCCAGATGACATAGAAGTTGATGACATTTGATTCATCATTTCTGATATTAAGTCTTCCCAACTAATAGTAGTTGTCTTATCAGGTTTTTTGGTTTTCTTAGAACTTGAAGGCTGTCCCATAATTTCAGAGATCAAATTATCCCAATTAAGAGTTGATGTTTTGATGGGATATTCAGTTGAAGTCTTAGACTTGGGTTTAGCAGTTGTCGGTTGCATTAACTTCTTGATTTCAGACATTATATCATTCCAGTTAGCAGTCGTTGTTTTCTGTGCAGCACTCGACCAGTTCTGGTCAGGTTTGCTCAACGATCCCATTTGGTTAACGATCTGAACAATAATTTGCAAAATTTGCGTTATTATAACCACTATTTGATCGTTTGAAACAACAGATGTGATTGATTTCACAGTTGTAGCCTTTCCTCCGCTTTTGCAAATGCTATCATCGATTTTTTCGTCACTATTTTTGTTAATATAATTACTTAATCGGATTCTCACGCAATCCAATCGTTGCAAATCATTTTTAATCTCTGGCGGCAAGTCTTTAACGGTTTCGAAATGTTCTAATATATAATCGATTCTTTTTATCATATGAGCCAATATTTGTCTGAAATGATAATTTGATAATAAAGTTGGATCCGATTCCAGTCCAGAAACCATTTCAGATAATATATCGATTAACTGATTCAATAGCCATTCGATATCTTGTATTGTCTTTGAAATGCTGTAATACAAAGATTTTTGGTTCGAGAATTCATTACTTTCTTTATCAAATTCTGGATTAAAAGTTGGTTTCGTTAATGTTTGTTGAATAAATATTATTATAAGGAATAGAAATAAATATAAGAATAATAAATGAGATGAAATTTTCATTTTAAAGCTTTAATTTATTAAAAATTTAATCCTTGCTCTCAACTAAATAGTTATGTTTCTACTATTATTTGATATTTTCACATAAATGGATTCATTATTTATCAAACTTACAATTTTATTCTTTGAATCATTAATTATGAATGAAGCTCAAATTTAAAGCCCACATATTAGATATTTAGATAATTTGATTGAGTTTTCAAGTGTTAATGAACCTTATTTTTAATAATAAAAAAAGTCTATTATGGAGGCATTGATCAATAAGTTTGAATATTTCTCAAATAGTGGATAACAATTTACAGATATATTTTTTCTAATTCAAAAAATGAAGCACTTAATTAAAAACTGGTGCTAAAGTATCATAGCATCTAATATTTACGTCAAACTATAACTCGAGCACATTTCTCACTCGATAGATTTAAAAACACAAATTTTGATTCTAGAACTTGGTTTCTATTGAGCCAAATCTAATTAACATAAGAGATAAACTAAGAAAAAGTTCTACAATTATTTAAAAAGTTTGATTTGTCTTTAATCTATTTTTCAGGTGATTTAAAGATAGTTCGCGGCCAAATGCGATCAATGTCTCAACATATCGATACAGCTGCTTATGAATCAAGAGATAGAAATATTGACATTAATATAATTTCAGAGTTAGAGTTTTACAAAAATAAAGTTATTTTATTAGAAAGAGATTTACAGTCAGTATTGGACGAAAAAGAAGAACTCATATTATCTCGAGATTCATATAAATTAAAAGTCGATAGACTTAACGAAAAGTTAAATAACATAATGAGAAGTACTTGTTCTACAAGTGATGCTAATGAAGACCATAGAATTGTTGACATCGACTCTCTTTTTATGGAAAATAGATTTCTGAAGGAAAGAATTAAAAGTTTTGAAGAAGAAAAACAATTAATTTCAATGCGTTTATCAAAATATAAAGAAATACTTGAGAAGAAAAGGTTTGACTCAACAAAAGGCATTTTGTCGAATAAAGATTCTCTGTCTTCCACTCCTGTACCGGCCGGTAATGTCGTAAGCACTCGACAAATAGAGCAATTCATAGCAACCGATGCGCTCAACAATATGGAAGTTTCGGCCACTAATTTGGCTCAATTGAGAAATCTTGTTCTCGCTCTCTTTGACGGTAAACTAATTTTCAATTCTTAATTAATATACGATTTTGTAGATTTTTCATAATGGGTTCATATATATGGAGATAAAGCACAATATATCGCACAATAATCTTTAGAAAACTATAACTCAAATATTTTTTTCTCTTATCTTATATTTTTGCACTTTTGAGTTGCTTTATTGAATTGATGCCTTGCTATGAATGAAATGAACCCAATCCACAATCCACTCATACTGTATTGTTTGCTATGTATTACATATGTTTTCCGGAAACAATCTTATGAACTCTTCAGTTATTGTTTTCAAAAAAACTTACTATAGATATGAGAACGGATTCTGTTTATGTCAAATACTTGGAAAGAAAATACAAATTAACATTTAAGTCGTAATTAAAGTTTTGGTTAGTTTAATGTTTGTCATATTTTGATTTTTTAAAATTCATATTTATTTATTATTATTTTAATTTTGAATCAATGAAATAGATTTATTACTCAAAATTAAAATTGACTTTTTGAAGGACTTCAAGACAAGTCAATTAGTTTATCGCACGCTAAGAAAACAAACAAAATGTTAGGCAAACGAATCGAAGAATTAGAGACACAAATGAGAAGTTTGCGGACTAAAGATAAGATACAAATTGTGAAAACTTCAAGTCTTGACAGTACGAGCAGTACTGCCACCACTTCTAATCAGGAAGACTTAGTCACTCCTAACGATATCGATGATGAAGATGATGGACAAGTTCCTGATGATGAACGAGACGTCGATGACGACGAACTGCCGCCAGAATTGGATCGTTTGGTTCAAGAAGCGATCAATGAATTGAAAAATAAAGAATTAGAAGGAAATGTTATCGAACATAATCTTAAAAGTAGTGAATTATAAACTTAATGTTTAGAAAAAATCATACTTTTAATGAACTTTTTTTTAATCTTTATTCATTTCATGAATTGTTTTTAACATTTAGTAAATTATCATAAGCTTTGCTTAAATGTAATTTTTTTCATTGAATATTTTTATTATTTAACCCCTATTTTGATTGCTTTTATATAAGTAAAAATAGTTTTTGAAAAGAAGTTTTGCCAAATTTCATGCATTTATCGCATGAATTATTCTAATTTTGAAAAAGATCTCAATAAATAGATCTCTTTTTTCTTTGAATAAAAATTGAAGCTTTCAGTTAAGTCCTAATTACTTGACTCATGATTTTTAACCATTTCATAAATTATTGGAACAGGCGATCGGTAATTATGTTTATAAACATTAGGATCATCAGAATCGCCGATCGCTTTGAGTGAATTCCATATATCAGGTTTCATTAATTTATCACATTTTGCCAATGAATCCAATCCATCACAAGCGACGGATACAGTTTCGTCAGCCTTTAGTAAATGTAATAAAAAAAATCTTTAGTTCATTTTTTAGTTCATAACTTTATACTTAGAAAATAATCGAAATTAACTTCTGAAAGGATAGAAAGCAATACTATTGGACTAAAGCTTACAAAATGAATTAAAAAAAACTTACGACTTCTTCAATTACATCGTCCCAGTATTGAGAGGAACCCTCGCCGCAAATCTTTTTAGATTTAGTTACTATACATTCGTGAAACTTATGAAAAGCACAACACAACGCTGGTTTTCGGTCATCTTTGCCCAAATCTTTGATAAGTTGCATCATTGCTATGTGTCTATCGTCGCATTCATTCAAAGGTTGCATTTTCTCCCTTGGATTGAAACACTTGACGTGTTCAATAAACTCATGTCTATTGTCAGGTTTATTGCATCTACTGTCAAAATGTTTGCCCAAATTATTCAACATCATTCCAAAAACCTTCTGCGGTAATCCTGTGGTACATTGGTCCACATAATCTTTCATGCACTTCGCTCCACCTTTTAATTTGCTATTTAACCATAAAATAAGATAAAAATATTTAATGCGTGTGTTTAATGAACAAGTTTTCACTTAAAAAATTGATAATAAAATTTATTTCATTTTATAAATTAAAATTTTCACATGAATCCTTTTGACAAAAAAATTCTTAATGTAAAAAACGCACTCAAACGAATGTAAATCATTGTAAGAATTCATATAGAATCAAAAGGAACGACACAAGACATTAAATAATTTCTACTCACTTGCAATGCATATCCATTTCCGCATCATTTGAAGGAATTATTGCCTCTTTGTTACCGAAAAACATGGTATCGTAACCACATTGATCTAACTCTTCAATCGTTTTGGAACATACGCACCAATAGCCCGGTAATGAGGATATCATCAACACTATGAATAAAGGAAATTATTTAACAATTTTTTGCAAAAGATTCTTTATTAATTTTTGTTTTACTTACAAAAACTGATATAAATTTGAGTATTCATTATTGAAATATTTTTGCACAAATATTAATAGATATAAATTATGAGTTAGACTTGAATTTATAGGCTTTAATTCTTGTTTTTATACGCAAGCATTGAATCCGCTTCAATGAATCTTTAAAAAACTAACTTTACTTCAATTATAATGAAATGTAAATTAAAATCCCATTAAAATTTAGCTAATTTGAGTTTTTCTTTTCTTTTTTTTTATCGCAAGCTTTAAATATGATTAATAAATTGTGTTTTTATATTAGAGTTAATTTGTAATTGTTATCATTTATGAAGATAGAAGTAAAAAAACTGTTAATAAATTTATTGTTCAAAATAATTTTCCAATGATTTATGGATTTGAATAATAATAATAATAATTTTTTCTAGAATTAATTTCTGAATTGAATAAGTTTCTGGCAATAAATGATGAGTAATTTGCTAATTATTAATAATTCGTAAGAATGAATGGAAATTTTAATATTTCTCAATTCAATTTTAAAAATACAAAAATAATAAGCAATGATAAAAATTACATTAAATGTCAAAAAAACGAACATAAACTTGAATGAAAGACAAATTGAGCATCAAATTAGAAAATTGGATGAATCAACATTTGGAAAGCATTGTCTCAAATCACGCTCTCTTGCAATTAAGTTGAAGTGCGACTAAAGCAAATTCAACAAAGATTAACAAATCGTAATAATAAAGGACTGAATTAAGCATTAAAACTCACATTTATTTTATACGTTGCGTTGCGTTGTCTTAATTGTTGTCTCAGTTCTCAAGAACTTCTCGTTTTCAAGTTTTCACGATTAATAATAAACTAAACAATAATTATGATTAACGCGCGTCTCAATAATGAAAAAATAAAAACAGAATAACATTTAACTCAAACCAATTTCAAAAACTTATTCATCAAAAATACATTCACTTAAAAAGATGTCAAAAGAGGAAAATTTCAGTTTTTCAATAAATAATATGAGAGAAATTATTGACCGTATATTAAGTGGACAAAGAAGAAGATATGTTCTCAGATTTGTCATCACTTTTAATATCTTTTATACTATTCTTCTGGGAATTGTTGTCTTTCACAAAGGATTGAAAGCCGTTTATATAATTCATCAATACTTTAGTTCTTCTGATTCTGAGTTTTCGTCAGAATTTCTTCTCTCAGGAGTTGTATTCATTGTTTGCGTTCTATTAATTCATATGCAGTTCAATCTCATGTTTATGAGTTTAGTTGTGGCGCAAAATCTTCATTACAGACAAACGGCGCAGAAAAATGTGATTCAATAAAATTTTCACATTTGAAATTTAGCGCAATTTTGTCATAATTTTTAGAAATTCTCGATTTATAGAAACAAAAAATTGTTATTATTTGAGCTTAAGTTTTATGCAAATCTTCAAAATTATATTACTTTCGTTCCAATAAATTACAATTAAATTTGAAAATCTTATCGACAATAGAGATACTTTGAACACATGAACACCAATTTATTGAGAAAATATTATAAAATATATGATAAGTTTGTTTGACAACAATCGCGACACATTTTATACTAAAGCTATATAAAGACTATCAAAATTTTATTGTCATTTCATTGCTTTTATCACTTTTAGAAATAATAGCAAATAATTTCTTAACGGGAATAACATTTCATGAATGCTTTTTTCGTGAATTATCTAATAATTTAGAATTAATTCGACTAAAACTATATTTTTAAATAATGCGTTAGAGAAAAGAAAATTTTTGATGACAAATAAAATTATTAGAATTACAACACTTATAACAACAATCAAAAGAAAAGCAAAAAAAAAATTTTTTTAATTGATTTTTAAAATAACGAAAAAGCTTTGAAACTCCAAGTCTTGTGAGGTTCTGATCAAAGATCAAGAATTTTTAGCTAAACCCGAGATATAAACTAATGCCCGGATTTAACAAAAGAAAATTTGTTGGATTAGAGGTTGAGTCCAAAGAATTGACATGTGGTATATGTTTGGGAATATTCTGCGATCCAATCGAAACAAAATGTTGTCGAAAAACCTATTACTCGAAATGTATTAAAGATTGAATTCTTGAAAACAGTTCGTGTCCTGTCGACAGAACTTATCTATCAATTGATGGTTTGATCACACCTTCAAAAGTGAAAAATGGATTGTTGTTCAAATTGGAGACAAGGTGTGATTACGAATGTATGGGCTGTGAAGAAGGGATTGAATTCTCTTTCGAGTCATTCAATTGATTGTATTTACAATAATTGCAAACAATGCGGACATAAGTTGGCAAATATTGAAGAACACAAATGTAGGAAAAGTGATTGAGACCAAAGATAATGAAGAAATCAATCAAATAAGTAAGAAATTGAGTGCTATATTAATAAAATGAAGTCATTTTCAACTTGGTGTCAATTTTTTCATTAAAATCTTTTGAGAATTGAAAACTCTTAGACTAAAAAGATTTGATTTAAAAGAGTAGAAAGTTTTTCAAATCCTTATAACTTTAATTAACTCTTTAGAGAAAATTGTATTTTAAAAGTTTAAGAGAATTAAAAGAGTTTTTTCATTGAAAAACTTAACTAAAATTATATGTATTTTGATCACTTTCAAGAAACAACTTGAGAGTTATCGTTCGTGAGATATACCTAATGACCAACTGTTATATTTAGCTCATTAGGTATTCCTATTACTGATATTTATCCACAATTTTTAAACTCAAGTAAAGTCAGAAATACTGAAAATAAGACTATTTTTTCATAAGATTTGCTTTATTTTGAAAATCGTTCATATATTAAAATAGGTTTGAAAAATAGATTTAATTAGAATAATATATTATTGATTTTCTTATGCATTAAAGTGAAGTCTTTTATGAAATCAAAATATTTTATGCGATCTTTGAATTTCATAATAATAGACACAATTTTAGAAAAGTTTATTCCTATATATAACTCAAAACGGAAATTGAAAATTAAATTTGATTTATTTTTCCCTGAGTTGTTTCATAATATTTTTTAAAGCAATAAAAGGTGACGAATGGATCCGTAGAGAGCGAATTACTTGTGGGTCATCAGAAGCGACTATATCTTTAAGCATTTTCCAGTCATTTTTGTCCATATGTTGATCGCAATCGTTTAAATTTCGGTATTTACCGCACGCATACTTTATCAATTCGTTTGTCTTTAATAAATAAATTTAAATTATTGATTAATAAATGCATTCAATATTAGGTAAAGGAATTATTTGAAATTTATGAATTTTTTTTTTGCATAATTTATATCATATTTAAAGTTATTTTCTGAATATTTTTGAATAATTAATAAATTATTATAGAAAACCTACCACTTCTGTTATAAGATACTTAATATAGTCGACCGCTTCTTTATTTTTGCAAGTTTTAAAAGCTTTTTGTTCAGCGCATTCTTTCAACATATGAAATGAACAACAAGTCGATTGGATTCTATTGTCGCTCGTTATATTAGACATATGTTCGAGTTGGACAACTAACTTATCCATGCATAGATGTACTTCAGATAATTCTTCTTCATTTTTGAAACATTGTAAGCGTTCAAATAGTTCTATAATTTGAAAGAATAAAGTTTAAATACTTTAAAATTAAATTAAAGTTACAAAACAAGACTAATTTCAAACAAAATTAAACTTTGATAAAACTTTTAAAAGTAAAAAATTGGTCAATTTTCGTACCATTTCTACCATCAGAAGTTTTGCAAACTTTATCAGCCATTTTGTTGCCATTCCTGACGATAATAGAAATAACTTGTGAGGAGAAGGCATCCAAACAAGTCCTGGAATATTTTCTGAAACATTTAAGGCCATTATCGATATTTTGGCAGTGCTTCTCAAGTTCTTCTTTCGCTTTAGGTATTTTGATGTCTCGATTGCCAAAAAATAATAAATTTTTGCCGCATTCATCGACGTATGCCTCAGTCATATTACATTTTTTTTTCTCAGCTTTGACTACAACAACACATATCAAGAGTAATTTTACCACTAAATACAACATTTTTCTTTAAAAATAAATTATTTTGATTTCACAAATAAAGAAATCTTTTCAACTAAATAATCCAAGTTTAAAATAAATAAATAAAAATTTAAGCACTTTCAAAAGCTTATCTTTTTTTCTTATAAAGGGGTTCTTTTTATACGACACAAGATTAAAGAAAAAATAAAAATTCATTTGCTTAAAAACAATAATTTATTTATTCTTTATCCTTGTTTACAGTAAATATGGAATCTTTGTTAAGTATTTCAATAGAAAGAAGACCGCAATTAATTAGAAAAGATTGCTATTTTTAAGTCAACTTAATGTTCATTTTTCGTGTAAAAGAAAATTAAAGTTTTTTTAATGACTATTTTGAAGGAAATCTTTTACAATGAGTCAATTAAATTATTTAAAATCAAATTAGCAGTGTTAATTTATTATAATGCTTGAGATTTAACACTTTCTTGTTTGACATCATTCCTAATTTTGCAAATTTAATATTAGTTATGAGTCAAGCTCCGAGAAATCGGTTTTTACCGATTTCAACTGACGTAAAAATCGTCAAAAAACTTAATATTATTTCCGATTAAAACCGAATTTCACGGTTTTTTTCGAAATTCAAAAAATTCAAATCCGAATTTCGGTTAAATATTATTTCCCCGATTTTAAACACAGTATCCAAAAATTTATTTAAACCGAATCCTCGGAGCTTGAGTTATGAGTTCCAATTGTTTTAGTTTTCTTTTTAATCAATACAAGCTTTTAATTAAATTATTGATAAAAAATTTATTTAATGAATAGAGTTAAATAATTTCTAGATTTGTGTTAAATGCCGTAACATTTACTCAATAACTTTGATCGAAGTCAAAAACATTTCCATTGAATATG
>JAQIWZ010001383.1:0-12172 GCA_034697245.1 Malaconothrus monodactylus
GTCTCAGTCTTTGAGTCTCAATCTTTGAGTCTCGGTCTTTGAGTCTCGCGCTCATTAAAGGGAATCTTATATTAATATTGTTATTACTTCGTTTCTACCTTTAAAATTGAGCTCATAATTGGTTTAAATACTTAATTTAAGTCTGTTTTCTTTAGCATAATATCTTTTTAAGAAAAAAATTGTCATCTCAAAAATTATTATTTTTGCCTTCTCTTCTCGTCTCGTCTCGCCTTAAAAATAATTTGAAAAGTTGGTCTCGCGAGACGAGATCTTGTTTTCGTGTCTAATATGGAAAAAGGAAGGCTTAAATCGAAATTGTTGTTCAATTATGAACTCATTTTGATCTAACAAACACTGTTAGACTGATCTCGAGTTGCATTTAAAAACTACTGATGTTTGAACTCTCCTTGAATGTGCGTCAAGTATAAAACTATTTGTCATTAAATTAAAATTAAAATCTGATATTTATTGATTTTCAAAACTTTGATATGAATTTTTTTAGAATAATATGATTTTGGGATACATTAAAAATTAGCGGAAAATAATTTCAAGTTAACGAAACTTTTTTCTTTAATGTTTAATATATATAATTATAATATCTATAATAATTAATAAGTAAATATTTAAATATTGAATATAATATTGAATGAATAATTCAGAGAATGATAACTCAAAAAAAACTTAATAAAAAACTTTATTTATAAATATAATTCATTCAATTTTTTACTGAATAACTTGACACAGACTTAGTTAGTCTTAAAATTTGTTTGTCTCCTGAAAAGCCACTTTATAACAAAGCATCTGATAGTTGGCCTCAATTTGCTTAAGAAGATTTCGCTAATATATTTGAGCTAAAAATTCATAATATATATGTATAGCTATGACAGTAAAAAAATCTAAAGTAAAAAACTGGTGGCAACACATTTCGAAGCAATCCATCATTTTTTGTATGAGTCCCTAAAAAATAGGTGATCATCAATCACGAGACATAAATCTCAGCTGAGAATTATTTTTTCACTGATAGTTTGTTCGCCTAATAAGAATGAGGCGAATTTTTTGATTGACATTAATGGTGCAAATGGACCTTCAAAGGGATACATAACTACAAGAAAACAATATATAAAGCAGAATAAATTGATAAAAAAAAATTCTGGAGCAACTATTTTTTCAAATAGATACTCTATTCTGATAAATATTCTTTAGTATCTTTAATGTGACGCCTAGAATGACAATAAAGTATTCTTTTTCCTTCTTCGAAGTCCTGCTTGAGGTTCATGAATAGGCGGTTGTCTTTTCTTTTAACAAACTTATATCAAGCTTTTCATTCAAAGTGAGCTTCACTTCGATTGGGTGTCTATTACATAGAGAGACAGAATTACAATGATGTCAGTTAATCGATTTGCTGATTTAGTTTCTCTCCAACTTCTAAACCGTCTTCTCTCGTAAGCACAAAGTATTAGCATTTAGATTAATTAAGCTTACGGGAAATCGTTAAATGGTCTGAACATTCATTTTCTCAACTAATTTAGTTTTAAAGTTCATCTATAAATTAGAACAGACTTTTGATTAAGTGACTAAAAGTCGAATCTTTTATTCTTTACCTTTTTCTGGGTTTAAAACATGTCTTTCTCTGAAAATTAACTTCAATTTCTTGAGTGAATTTTTTTTCTCTTTACTTTTTCCGTAAAGCAAATCATTTTGTTCTGATTTAATGTATGCTTTCCTAACATTATCCTCTTTGAAGATAATGTTAAAGTGAGAATTACTTTATAACTAGTTTCTTAACTTCTTAAGTATCTTTTGGTTCGTAAGTATTGCAATCATTAAGCAAAACAAATTAATAAATGTTTTATTAATGAGAATGAATTTAGTATTCAGTGAACTTTTCTATGGAAAAAACAGATGAAAAACAAAATGAGAGACAAACTAATTCTCGAGTTAATCCATAACTTCCATAACTCTCTTCCATAACTTATGTTAATAGGAGCGAAGGGGAAAAAGTACTTAAGGGTTTTGTTTTTATTCACTGTCTATGAATGTGTTGAGAGAGAAAAATAGGAGTAAAAGAAAATCTTGTTAACAAACAGAAGGGAATGAATGATGAAAATGACGGTAATGACAAAAAAACATGGGTTTAGTAAAACATGAGTACTTTCTGTACTGTTAGTTCTTATGTCAACATTAACTGTAGAAAAAAAACGAAGTTGTTCTTTAGTTTAGTCAATAAGGATTTAGAAATGAAGAAGAGAAACATTTTATTTACATGAGTTGAAGTCAGAAAGAAATGCTATAGAAATATAGTTAGGGCTCTAATAAAACACGATGTCTTTTAATTCATCATTGCTTCTGACACAGGAAATTGAGAATGAATTGGCTTTGGGCTAAACGAGTGGACAATACGTGTATCAATATTTGGAGATTCGTTATAAAATGAGGCAAAGATTTCTAAAATTCTTTCAATGTCAATATAACAAAATATACTTCTCTTTCATCTTCTAGTGATTATCGATTTCAATGACATTTAAGGAAAAAATCTTTAAAATGTTTTCAGCATTAAAATAGAAATAAACTGTTTTATAGAAATATTTCATAAACTATTTTATTGAAATATTTCATGAAATATTTAATGCTTGAGAAATGTTAGGCAAAGAAATTGAAATTTTGATCATTATTTTTATAATACTTTGAATGCAAGAATTTTTTTTTCTTTTTTATTACTTTGAAAAAGTTGTTATTTTAGAAGTAAGCGAACCATAAAGAAGTTGACTAAAAAAAGTCAGTCTTTGCTTTTTTTCTTCTCATGATCTTTGCTTTGCGGTAAATAAACTGTAAGAATAAACTTCTACGCCATATGCAAACAGAATGTATTTTTGATGGATGTTTGGATGCATTGATGGCCAAACACTATGATTAAAGTTATCCATCAAATAATGAAACATTAATGAATACCAAAAATTGAGTGAACTGTAACTCAATGAGAAGAGTAAAGAAGAAATAGAAAACCCATCAAATGAAACTTAATGTAGAACTCAAGTGAAGTGAAAGGAAAAACGGATGCAAAACAACACATTTTAGTACAAAATAGGAGAAGAATGAGGAAGAAGAGAAAAAAAGGAGTAGAATAAGTAAAAAATATAGTGTTTTGCAAACGAACGCAAACTATTCTACATATAAAAAAATCTGGTATAAGATGTTTGGAGCAAATCGATAAAAATATTTCTTATCCCAATTCAAGTTTATTGAGTCTGCGTTCAGTTTTTAGGAACTGAACTCTAAGTTTTGGTATAACTGACTGCCAGAACATTGTGTTCTCGAATATATATCATGCTCGCTATGTTTGAATCTATGTTCCGAATAAAGTGACATTGAGTTATGTGTAGCAAAAGTTTTCAAGTTTTATCTACTCTTCTAGTTCTATATCATTAAATAGTTGATTAAATTTTTAATCAGACTAATAGCTAATATTTGCTCATATACTCTATTTGCTTAATCTTTTTCTCATGCGTTTGTAAATAATGTTCAAAAACTCTAACTTTTAATCAAATTTTACTGAAAGCTTAAATAATTGCTGTTTTTGTGAACTATTTTCCAAACTGTAAAAGAAAGTTATTTTGCTTTCAACTAATTTATGAAGGTTTAAATAATGGTAAGCCGTGGAATTCAATTCAATTAAATCTTTTTTTTTGATAAAATTTTCTAATAATAATCATGAAGTTTCAAATTATTTAACTTTTACTTAAGTTTTATTTAAAGATATTGTTTATATTTTAAATGCTATTTCGCATTAGTAGCCAATGATTTAATTAATTATTAAACTAAAAAATGAATAAGTTTTTGAAAGACATCAATTTTTGAGAGAGAGAGAGAAGTTACCAAATATGCGGTAATAATAGGGTCGCGACTGTCAAAAGCAAAGTTTACATTAACTCAACTAATAAAATAGTCGTAACATCAAAAATATAAGGTATATATTGAAAGATCTACAGTATATACATAGGATATATCCTTTTGTTCATCAATGCGTTCATAAAATGTCAGTCATGTGGAAAAATAGAAGAAGAGGGTCGCTATTGAGGCACATAAATGTGTCACACTTTTGGTATTGTTGTTATAAAAGAGAGAGATTGAGAAATATATAGAGAAAGAAATGATCATTACTTGTAAATAGGAATTGAGTTATTACTTGTCTTCGGATGAGATCGACTATAAAAGTTTAGTTTAGTTTCTGTTTTGACAGCAGTTTATATATTACTGAAGTTTATATAAATTATTTTCTCTATTGTATAATGAGTTAGCGCTGCTTTCAGATGGAATTATAATTTTAAATTTTTATCAAACTCTCGTTTAATCTTAAAAAATGTTTCATGAAATAAATATTAAGCTATTCCAGAAATGTTTACAACGGTTTTATAGATTTTTTGAAAAAGGTTTGGTATTTACTGTTTGACAGAAGCGCTAAAGAATATGATATACTGTATTAACAGTTGACTCTTTAAATATTTACACTATATCTCAATTGTATTGAGAAGTAAGAAATATTTTAAATATTAATTATAATTTTTCTGATCTCTCTCTCTCTCTCTCTCTCTCTCTTGCCTTTAGTTTTTTTTTCTAAAACTCTTTCTAAACCAAATGTTCACAAACTGTTATGTCTTTATTTTAAGTGTTTAAATAAAATTGCGTTTATTTTTATGCAGATCATAAGATTAGTTCAAAATGATGAATATTAAATCATTTGATTTATGCATTAAAAATAAGGATCACTTGTCTGTCAAAACCATGACGAGAAAATATTTAATAAATAATTCAAATTAATTTCAAGTTAAGCATAACTTTTAGTGCATGAAATAAAAAGGCAAATAAATTGCGAGCTTATCGTTGGGCGGATGTAATTATAGACTTTTAGTAGGGATGAAATGAACATCAAATATATGTTAGATCAGAGTAAACGACATCAATGAACACAAACTAAGAGTGGGAATGACTGATGAAAATGATTTTCATGTAATTATTGACAGAATGGAGAAAATATTTCTGCGACAGAATATTAAAGTAGAATATGTTGTGATTTATATATGAAATGCCTTTAAGCTTAACAACTAATAAAATGCAAATATACTCGGCTTTAGCTTTAGGTTTGAATATAGAATTGTATGAAATTCTCAAAGAATAGGTCGGAATAATAAAATACATATAAATCTAATTTAATGAAAAAAAGTATCTCAAAAAAAATTTATGTCTTATCAATAAATTACAAAATGATTTATCTTTTTTTGCTCTCAATCCAAATGCTTTTATAAATGAATTTCTAGTAAAACAATACTTTAACATAAAGAATATTGAATTTTGGAAAATAGAGTCATTTCTATTCCGAATACTTTGAGTCAATGAATATTGAATGAACTGAAATACAGAATAATTTAGTTGAAATTCCTTTTAAGTTATTTAAATCTATTGAGTTAACAGAATCTAATATAACATTCCATTAGAATTACTTATCTTTAGTTGAACGCAGTGTTATTCCAACAAATAAAAAAAGAAAATTAAGTGATTAATGACTTTCTTCTTGCCCTATGAAATAGTATACGATAAGTAATGCCAATAAATTGTGTCCAAATTTAATGTGATTCATATAACATGTTTTACTGAGTGTTTTTTCATTAGTTTTATTTCATTAGTTTCCGCATTAAATCGATTTCTTTTCTGCTAATCTTTAATTCCCCGCATTTTCCTCATTGAGTTTGTCCTAATTTTAGGACTAATCTATTATTTAGATTTACTTTAATAACAAGTAATCAAATAGTAAAGTAGCAAAAATCAAAATAATCTTCTTTTTTGTTAAGTCTTCATTAATCTCTTATGATGGCAGAAGTTGATTATCTCTTTCTTATTCTTTAATTTATAGTAATATAGCCCTACTTTCATTCAGTAAATAAGAAATGGTTTGTTGTTTGAGCAAAGATTCATTGCTTCTCTTTTAATCAATTTCATTGTGTGCCTTATTTTGACTCCGCTTTCACATTGATTTCGTATCGATTCAGAGTTTTTAAATAACTTAAATGCATAGCATTACAGATGCTTTAGTTTAAAACAATAGTTCGAAATGCGAAAAAGTTTTTAAAAATATTATTTCAGTCTTTCACTAAATGAGATTTTTCTGAAACTTTATTCCTCTCTCCAATAAAATGCATTTTAACTCAAAGTAAATAAAGTAGAAGAAAGAGAAACATTGTTTAAATATAGATGAAAAAAGTAAAGAGAAGTTTAGTTTTTTAAATAAATGTAGTTTGCATTTAGAAAGAGAAAAAAAGTTTTATTTTCTCCCAATACTATACTCTTTATAAGTTTCGATTACTTGATAGAGAGTATAATAAAGAATAAAAAAGAATGGATCAAATGCTCAACTTTACCATTGATGACAATCTTCTTTAATGCCAAAAAAGAAAAGATCTTTGGATCTGAAAAGAGCGAATGCCTTCATATGGCATAGAATCTGATAGATATTAGAGATATATGAAAGCTGAATATATACATTCACTTGTATTATATATAAAGAGAAATATTTGAAATAAATGCTGGATAAGAAAAAAGGATTCTTTAGTATTTGGCGAATGTCAGAGAAAATACTGATCAGAGATAACGAACATTGAATGAGATCCAGAAATGTTGAAGAATGAGGTTTCGAAAATAAACACTTCAGTTATCAGAAAAATAATTATTTTTTAAGTTTTGAAATGTGTTTATTTTATTAATGGTTTTATGAAGTTTTTGTTGAATCAGATTTCGATATTTCTGATAAAATCAATAAAAGTATTTCGTAAAAGTTAGTCAAGAATTTCGATTTAGATATTTGGGTCAAACTTTTTATTACGGTTATTACCGAAAAAATTATTTATTTCTATGTCATGAAAACTATATTATTTGAGCCTTAAATGCAATAAACGAGATCGAAATCACTATTGCATTGACAATGATTAAGAATATTATTAGAAATAATTCAGTACTCTATCAGGTTAAGAGACTGGCCATAAACTCAATCATCATAATAATAATTGAAACCTAATGCAGTCATCCCAAATATAGAGCTTTTGCAACATTTTATAGCTTTGTTTTTTTCTGTCACTCATTTTTATGGACTTTTATTTTACGGTAAATTTATTTTTTACGTAAAAGTCAGTCTTTTCTTATGTTGAAATTTTGGACTATTTTTTTTATTGTTTTATTTAATTTGTTTGAAATCCGGGAATACAACGAAGTAATGATTGAAAAAAACGAAAATTTAATTAAGTAAATGAAGAAAAATAATTAAATCTGAAGAGCATTTTGTATTTGAATCGATGCCATAACTTATATAAAACTATTTCGTGAAAATAGTCGATTATTTAAAGTAGTTGGAGTTTAAACGTTAACAAGTTTATTGAATAGAATTAATGAACAAAAATAAATAGTTTCAAAAAAAGCATGAAATAGAGTGGAAAATATCTGATTTAATTAAAATCTTGCCATAAAAAGGTTCTTTACTTACTTTATTTAAACTAAAAAGAGAAATAAACTTTGATTTTATTAATAAAATTGAATTTTCTATTAAGAACTGCTAATCAAGTTTAAGAAAAATAAAAAAAATTCATAAAAAAATTTATCGAACCATATATTGTTTTCTGTAAAATATAAATAAGTTATCAAAAGTGAATTAAAGAAACCAAAACTCTGAGACCCGCAGTCAAAATCAATATTAGAAACGAATATCTATTTTACACAATTGATACAAACTTTGAATTAAGTCAAAATAAATATCTCAAAAAACTCTTACAATTCGATTGAATAGAGCTCACATTAAGAAAAGTATTGAACAGTTTTTGAAAAGTAGATTCAGCAGTGAATGGTGAAGAATGTTTTGAAATCCCGCTGTGGATCAAAATTGCAATTTATGTGTCCATAACTGTCAAAATGTTAAGAAAAATAAAATTTAACACTACATCAAATGCTGTATTCAGAGTGACATTTAAGTTAAAATAAATTTTCAATTTCTTTTTCATCTTCAACATAAAACTGGTATTCCTTATCGTCACATAAGTTATAATAACTTTATACCATTTTGTGAAGTAGTAATAAATTTCTGTTTTGAAACTGAATAATATATTTCTTGAATTTGTAATTGACTCGTGAAATATGCGACTGAAATATATATTAATGCCTTGACGTTAATCTATTCATACAATTATAATCCCAAAAGTTTTTAATGTTAAAAAAGTTAAAGTGCAGTCGAAATGAAAAGTTTTATAAATGAAAAAATTTCTCTTGAGATCCGAAAGTAGTTCGCTTTATATGAATTACTGTTAGAATATTTGTTGCATTTTCTAATTCTAAACTTTTATTCTGAATAAATTTTTAAAATTAGTTTAATATTTCAATTCTTTGTTTGAAAATATTCAGAATATTCTCTAGTCATTAATAATGTCTTACGTTTTTCCAGAATTGTAATTGCATTAAAAAATAAAAAGTCTGTCATATATTCTTTGCAAAGCAAACGCATTAAATTAATTGCATTTAAAAAATAAAATGATAGGTTGAATAAACATTACTTGACTCTAAATTTTTTTCTCTCTTTTTTCCATTTAAGTTATTTCGAAACATAAAACGAGAAATAAATTCTGACGACAGTTCTGTCGCATTATTCTTGTCTCAAGTTTATGACAGAAAATACTATACACTATATGCTGTTCACTAATAATTTGTTATATAATCTATTCTACAAAACGAGGGCATAATATTTCTCTAGAAAATTGGTATTATTTAAGATAATTCATGAAATTCAATAATAAATTTCTTTTTCTCTTGATATATAATTTAATTTTAGTACATAATAGAAAATGTTTTCATAACACATTTAAAATTCAATGATTTTCTGGGCTAAAGAACAAACCAGTTATTTATTAAAGTTAGATATTTTTGTGGATTTTCGTGTTTTACACTTAACGACAAAATCAATAACAAAAGTGACGCCCAGTAGCACCACATTGAAGATGATATTTGGGAAGCGGATCATTGCCTGCAACATCTTCATCACATATTTTTGCCTCATAGCAACATTATAACAAGCGAAAATATATTCCTTATAATAACAATACTGCACAACATTTCATATATATCTATATGAGTTATATAACTAACAACACAACAGTCCTTTTGCATTGAAATAGAGATAAGAATTTTGGGTCTAAAGAATAAAATACACCATAAGAGCTAAAAAGGACGCAACAATTTATTTCGTGTTGTTATACAAGCTTATAGTTTGCTTCCTATTAAGCCTAATCTTTATTTATTTCAATCATTTCATACTTATCGTAAAAATAATACTTTATTTGTTGAGATTCATAAATAATAAAACTGAAAAGAGATATAACTATAAATAAATTTCTAGCAAGAAATCATAGGATTTTTTATCAAAAAATATATGAATGAGTATTTAGATTAATGTTAATTCCGATAATATGTCTTTTGAATTATATAATTGCATTATATGTCAAAGTTTTACATGAAATAAATTTCAATTTCTTTAATCTATTAAAATAAATTTTAAAGATTACTGAACAGAATATTCTTTTGAAAACATTATCTGAGATATAAATTTTAATTTTAGGTGAAATGGTATATAAATATTTTAAATCAACTTTATATATAACTTGAGTTAAAACAATGTTTATAGAAATAACATGAAAAGTGCATTATAATCGATAAATAAAAATGTTTTGAACTAGAATTCTGGGATATTAAGTCAAAATTTATTGTGTTCTCTTGTTAGTCGAGCCGAAGTTCACTGAATTCTGGATAAATTTACAAAAAATTAGAAATAGAGACAAGATTTGCTTTTAAAATTCAGTCTAATTGTATGTGAAAATTGAGTTTAGTGTCAATTTTGCATTCATTTAATTTGATTATAAAGAATAAAATTTGAATACATGACACTTTTTTAAATTAAACAGAAGTTCTGTTGGAATTTCTGTTAAAAAGCATATTTATTCTGTTTGTTTTATAAATGGATTGATGAAATAATTCCAAGTGTCTCGGAATCTATTCCTACACACAAGAATTCTCTTAATATTTTCCAGTTCAATGTGCATTCAAATTGACATTTGAAAACAATTTTTTTGACTCTAACGCTGGCTTTATATTGAATTTTCATTTTATGTTTATATTATTGTTTAGCCTTTTATTCTTTATTCAACTGTCAAAAAAGAAATATTTATTCAAAAAAAATCAAATTTAAATACTGTAAGTTTGAACTTCAATACCAGAAATGAAAACAAAACTTCAAACCAACAATATATTCGTAAAACTGAAAAATACTTAACAGTTTAGAAGCAGTCTATGAAAAAAAGCCTTAAAACTGCATTTAAACATTAAAATTTCATACAAAATATTATATCAATAATTAATTAGTGAACAGAAATGTCTCTCTGTTTGACGACCTGAACAAATCCTTCGTCAAAAAATAACAAAATAAAACAGTAATTAACAAATTCTTAATTCATGGGTTAAGCCAATGAACGATTGTTTTGCGCATAAAATGACACATAAATTGCATGAAATAATCTCACGTCAAATATCTCTCGAGTTCAGATTTATTCAAAGTTTGATTAATTACTAAATCGATAGCATTTAACTCGAAATAACTTTATTTCGCATATAATAACAACAATACCTATAATAACAAACTTTTTCTTTTAATAGACTATTAATTGAAAACAGAAAACAACCGGAAATTAATGGCAAAAAGTAATAATAAATTAATATCTAATGACTACGAAGATAATAGTCATCTAATTGAAAATGAAGAAAAAGACGAAAATGAGAGCAAACTCTCGTCATTACTCTCGAGAACATGTTCTAAGAATTCTTTTTGTATACAGTTATCAATAGTTTGTGTTTTATTTTCATTATTAATCTTATTAACTATTGTGAAACTGACAACTAATTCTTCGCAATCATTCAATATCTTAATTGATAGATTGAGTGCTAATGATAATAAAGATAATAGTAATGAAACTGACTTTTCAGATAATATTTTCAAAAATACTAAATTAAGACACGGATCAATTAGAGTTATCACTCATTGCGGTACACTTTTTGGTGGTAAAGAACAGGAAGCATATGTTTTCAAAGTTAGTATAAAATAATTTTTTGTGTCAAATTTTTGCGGTAAAACTTTTTTATTTATAACGAAAGTTTTGCTAAAGTTTGATCTGCAATAGAGTACAAAATGATTTATTCTCTTTAATGATAATTAGGGCATACCTTACGCAAAGCCACCAATCGGTAACAGAAGATGGTCACCACCGGAGCCTTTTTGCGATCCCGAAAGTCATAGACATTGCAATAAATTTGGTTCGCATTGTTTTCAAGTGAATCCATACACGAGGGAATTAGAAGGAAAAGAGGACTGTCTTTATCTCAATGTGTGGACACCGACTATCGATTCAGAGGTAAGAAATGAATTGTTTGGTATTAATAGGTCTTAATTTATCATCATTTTGTCGGAAGTCCTAATTGATTATCGTTGATGTTTACTTTTGTTTCGGTGATTAATCTTCAAATTATATTATAAGTAAGAGAAACATATTATTGTCATATCTCTTAATATCATTGAATTGATATGTAATATACAGAATCGGATATCCACTAACATTTCGAATGGATTTAGACCTAAATGTAGCAAACCTTTTGATACTTAACATCAAATATAAGGATTGAATGATATCTATCTTTTTATTTAGATTTGTTGATCTGTTGTTAACAACAGTCAAATAGAAGAATAATTAATTTGTTTCTGGATTCCAACTACTTTTGTGTACAAAAAAAAGAGAACTTCACTTTGATTAAGAACTTAAAGCTTGAATGAAATAATGATTAACTCGAAAGACAAATAATTATCCTTTAGCTCAAATGTTGGACAAGCTTTTGATCAACTTTACTATGAATTTGTTTTTTCGTGTTTAACTTTCTTTAATTAAAATAGTTTTCCAAATATTTAATAATAAATCTCTAACTCTTTATGCTTTTAGTAATAATTCTTTATTTACTTAAGAATATAAAACAATAAATATTTAATTTAATTTAAATCCTTAAAAAATAAATAAAATTCCAAATAATAGTAATTATAGGTGAAAAATAT
>JAQIWZ010001384.1:0-12169 GCA_034697245.1 Malaconothrus monodactylus
CTGTGTGGTAGATGCGCAAAAATAATAGATAACAATATTATAGCCTGAATTGGCGTTTTGCTATGTGTTCACTCGTCGTTCTTATCTCTCTCAGTCATGATGCCTATTACAGCTTTGGGATGCCCTAAATAATATCCGCAGCATCACATCCTATTGTGATTTATTGAAGGCTTCTTTTCAACTAATCGACGAATTATTCACCGGTTTATAAGTTATTATAACTATTATACATTTGAGCTCTGATTTTATGATTTATCAAACAAGAAATATTTTTATATCGCCTAATATTTCGCTTTGCTTTGTTTTAATGCTTTGTTTCCTTTCGCTGGCTATAAATAATATGTTATTCCTTCTCAGCTTCTAATCCTGATTATATCTAACTCACTATTTACAACATTTATTATGTAAATCAAGACTTATACTAATTCTTATACCAATTCATTTAAATTTTTCATATTTCTATTAACTATTTTTTGGGAGAAAATGTTTTCAATCACTTCCAATTTTTAGATATAAAGAATATATTCTATAAATTCTTAGAAATATAGTAATATTATGTTGAAAATGAATCATTCATTGACTAATCACTATTGATAACAGAACCTAATAATGATAATGCAGACAAGCCTTTGACTAACAATAACAATAAATAATAATTATTTTAATTGTTACCATTTTCCGGCTTTAACCAAAGCGTAATACAGTATCTCATAAATGGACTTTCACAGTATGACGATTGCTATTATTCATGCCTTGATTGAGTCACAACAGAGCACAACTAAAGCCAAAAAAATTGATAATTGAAACATTGACTGAAGGCATATTCTATTTATTGTATAGAGCGCTCAATTAAAGCATGTTTAATATTTTTGAAAATTACTATTTATTTTATTATAATTTTGGTAAATTTTAGCGCGAGGTCATAGCAGGACGTTATGGATGATTGAAATAATAGATATTATCCTCATATCTGGGTTTTCTCATTCTTTGATCTAATTGAGAGAAAAAAAATTAAATTAATTATTATTATTCACTGTTTCACTATTTAATCGATTCTGATTAACAGTTAAGTTAAAAGGGTTTGATTGAAAATGAATAAAATAGGTTATAACTTATAGCGTATAGTTATTTCAATAGATAGATATAAATTGTTTTAATTATTAATTCAATTTTATTTATTTCTTTTTTGATATAAAGCTTTCAAATAGCATAAAAAATAAATTAAATTCACATTTTTTAGTCCTATTGCCATTATTGCTACTGAAAAGTTCAGATAAATAATATTGACCTACGATTGCTTTCATATCACTATAAAAAAATGTTTTCGTGTTCCGAATGTTAGGCAAAAATAAATAACTTCTCTATCGCCGAATAACAGTAAGTTAAACAACTTTGTGATAGTAGTGGCCCATAAATTGCCATTTATTGCTGATTGATATTCGAGTTGAAATCGCGTCACTTGACTTACTCACAAATAGTACGGTATAACGCAATATAAACCTGTCTGTATATAAAAAGGCAAAACTAAATTATTCGATGCGGAATGCAGTCATGTTTTAGATGTCAGTACATCGCGTCACGTAACTGATTGAAAAGTGTTTTTTTAGTCAGGCATTGATTAAGGTTTTTCTGACTTTGTTCACTCGAGTGTGTTTCAAACTCATAACTGTTATGTCATAACTGTTTACTAAATTTTATACATTATAAACAGACTATATTGTGATTTTGTTACTCTATTATACTATGTATAAGATTTTTATTTCAATGATTTCTTCTTTTTTGACTTTTTTCTAACAAGTTCTAAAAATTTTAAGATTTTTGGAAAAGTTTTTTGGGTTTGAATTGAATCATTTTAGAAGAAATAGAAATGATTATATGCGAAATGGTTAACAATTTTTACGAATGTGAGTCTAATTAAAACAACATTTGATTAGAAAAAACTCAAATTCTATAACTAGTTTTTATGAATTATTCTTTGCGAGAAAAATATTTGCTATTTTAGTGGATCTTTGCCACAAAGAGCAGCGAAAAATCCTTATTAATGGTAAAACATTCTCACTTTGGATATCCCACGCACGTATACCTCAGAAAATAGATCTTTTCGTTTGACTGCTTTTTTCTCCTTCTTTTCCCTCATTGAGTCACTCATTCATTCACATTCACACACGGGTTCTCATTCTGTCTATCTTTAAGCCTGTTTTGTTCACATTTAGTATAATAAAAGTGATCTAATATCAACTTTTCCAATATCCTTTGCGAAGTGCGTGTCGTTCATATTTCGATTATCCTATTCAGCCATCATTATTCTTAACACTATTCCTCTCAACAAGTAATAAATAAAACTATTCGAGACGAGCGACGCCTCAATTATCAGTTAAATAATCTGAACTTTATTTTGAAAAAAGTTTACTTTTAAAACTTAATTGATTAGTACTATTGATACTATTGATATGCATTTGCAATTACTCTCAGACAGGCTCTCCAGCAGAATGCCTATCGGAAACTGCAGAACTATTGCACATTCCCGAAAATGTTTTGACTCTAACATCTCTTACCGAAGATGATCACATCGATGGCATTTATTCCTACATCGTTTGCACACAAAAGTTATTACAGAAAAATACATCATTTGGTCCTTATAAGGGGGAGATTATAAGCACCGCATCAGTCGATTCATCGTCAATAGAAGAGAATCACAGCGACCAGAAAGAAGATAATAATAATAATAAAAATGTTAACAACTCGTCAAAGATGACGGTTCACTTGAGAGAAGAATCAGGCAATTGGCTTAAAATACTCAGGACTGCGAACAATGAACAGGAAGCAAATGCTACCATTCGTGTTGAAGGTAACCATTCAATTGTCTCTTATAATCACATTTACAAACATATTAAACTATTTTAATTTGAATACAATTTTTAAGTATCTCTTATTATTTCATTAATAAACTATTAGAATATTATTGCAATTTTTCAAAATATTCTTATGAAATATTTATTGCGACTTAGGCTAACATTAGATTTCTCTTTAGTTAATCAAAAGTAAATATTCAATAATAACTTTGGATTATATTTTTTTAAGAAAAATAAATCAGAAATTAGGAAATCAATTAATATGTTATAATTAAACTAAAGATATTTTTGGTTAAGCATTACATTATTTCAAAGAAAACTTAGAGAATAGAAGTTGACAAATTTTTTTAGTCAATTTGAATTAATTTCATAATAATTAGAACGAGTATTTCTCAAAATATGGATTAATGATAAAAAGTGCTGCGAAATAAATGATAATATTTGTGACATTGAGAGGTTTTGTAAACAAGTCAGGGGTGGCCAGACTCCACTTTCGACAGGGGGAGTATAGTGGTGGGTATTCTCTCAAAATTCACAGGAGGTTTAGGAGGTATTAACGATATTTTTGGCTCATATAAAGGCATTTAACCGTAACTCATATCCTCTATGTTATAGTCAAGTCATCAAATTTCCTGAATTTTCTATCTTTTTCCCCAATTTTCTATCAAAAATACTTATATTTTTCTAAATTTTCAAATCTTTTGACCAAAAAAGGTCCTCAAATTGTGTAAAGTGTATATTTTGCTATTTTTTAACCGTGGGTCATGACTAGTCGTGAAATACGCCTCTCAAAAAATGTTGTCGGGTCCAGTATTTCTCGAGGGGGTATTTTAGGAAAAATCTCAGGGAGTATTTTTGTACCCCATATACTCCCTCTGGCCATCCCTGAAACAATTGTATTTGTTATGAAATTATCACATTAGTATTCAAAACTTAGTGATAACTTTATTATTCATTATTATAATCTAAGCTTTTAAAAAATAATCCTATTATTCTAGAATTTCTTTTTGTTTTTGTGATCAAACAAATTAAATCTTTATTCAAGTTTTCATTGAATTGAAAAGAACAGAATGTAAGATAATTTTGATATTTATAATCAGTGAAGAGCATAAGCTTCAGCTCAAGCTTTGAATCAAAAGCGTTCTGCAGCTCAAGCTCAAAGTCAGGCTCAAAAGCTTACGAGACTATTGCTCTTAAAATAATTATTTTTATTTGTTTCATTGATGTTTCATTGAACTAAAATTATTATCATTTCTAATTTGACTAAACAATTATTTTATGGAAAGATTTGAGCCAATTTTATTCAAAAATCAGTAAAAAAATATCTTTATCTTTTCAAAGTTATTCCTGAAAAATTGCTAAAAAAAAGTCAAATCTTCCAGTTTTTAAGCTTAAAAGCCCAGTTCAAAAGATGAAGAATCTCGAGCTGCTCTTATAGAAGCTCGAGCTCAAGTTTTAACCCAATTTTCATCACAACTTATAATGTTATATAAATAATCGTGAAATAAGTTTTATCTGAAATAATTAAAGTTTTCAACTAAATAATTATGAGCCCATAAATCTAAAGCGATAACTTGATGTGTGACAACCATTAACTTTAATATTTTTTTAATATAAAAAGCCACAAATGAAAGAATAGAACTGATTGCTATGTTATTTATTAAATAGATGGTCAGGTCTGGTGCACAATAACATGTAATATCAATGAATCAAATGAGGTCAAAATAAAAGAACAGATAAAGTTTGTCAGCAAAGAAGATGGTGACAAAGATGACAACAATGAACAAAATGAAGCAAATTGTGCCACTGATGGCGAAGACCAAGACGAAGATGAATCACATTGCAGTGCGCCTGAAGATGAAGAAGAATTGGAAGTTGACGACGACTGTAAGAAAATATATTATAAAAGCATAACTTATCAACACTTCATAAACTTTCATAAACTTATCAATAGTTTCTTCCTTAGGGTTTTAAGTTATTATTAAAATCCTTTTGTAAGAAATTCTTTTAAGAACTAAACTTTTATCTGAAAAGATATTGTCTGCAAAGAAACCCTTTTATTCGGAAACTAAACATATTTTTGCAATTAAAATATTATCGAAAAGGATCTATAACTGGATTATTAAATTTTATATTTCTATCTTATCACTCGACTCAATCTTAGTAGAAATCTTGCAAACTTTAGATGATTATTATTATATTGTTCATGAGACAGGATCTTATTTTATTGAGAATAAAAAATTACTCAACGCTAAGGCTTTACGATTAGCAGTATCTCAAAAAACTTTATTGCTTTACGGCTTACTTTGCGATTTCTTTTATTAATATTGGATCATTTTAAACGATAGGTTACACCTGTGTTCCATGTGGTATAGCCTTCTCATGTAAAGGTGAGCTAACACACAATCTTTCATTGGACTCTCTCTTTCTCTCTTTCTCACCAATCGCTCTGCCTTTTATTCTTTAGTAATCTTTATATCTTTTAATCGCTTGTCTTATATAAAATTCATGGTTAGCTTTAAAATAAGTTTTGCATACAATTTACAGACACTTTAGCTGCCCATCAGACCTATTACTGCGTCAATAGAAACAACACTAACTCGAAAAATATCAAGAATGTATGGACACAAAAAGAATCGAAGGGTGGAGTACTGAATAGAGATAAAAATAATATAATAAGTGTTGGCGATAGCGTTGTTAATCAGAGAAATGCATCAATTTTTACAAATGATACCACAAGCCATGAAAGTGGTACGTATTCACTATCGCAACACTTTTTTTTCTTTCTTTCATTGTAACAGATTTTATAAACAAGTTTCAAAAAATACAATTCTATATAAGTTTATGATTTCCTTTTATTTTTATCTCAGAAGTTACTGAGTCTTCATCACCAGAAGATAACAAGACAGTGGAATCCACTCAAGATCTTGAATTGACCTCAACAGAAATAATAAAACAGAATGGGAGCGAAATCGATAACGAAGTCAACTCCGACGATGAATTAGACAAAGAAAAGCAACTGCATTGCACTGGTTCTTATGGTTCTCCACAACAGACTCAAGCACAGGGTTCAATTGGACCCAATGCTAAAATAAGCTCTGGCGGTGCAGCCAAATATAGCAGAACAGGCAATGTTTACAGCTGCAAATCATGCACTTATGCCACTGATAAAAAGGCACTGCTTTTGAAACATGTCAAGTCAACACACGGTCAAGCGCTCTCTGGACAGTCTCCCAATGCCTTACCTGTGATCCAAAACAATAATGCTATCACTACTACTGATGAAAGTGATGACAATGAGTTCCATCAAACATCTGCGCCACAAGACCGCTATTGTACTAATTGTGACATTCAATTCAATTCTTATAAGACTTATAAGGTATTCAACCATTTGCACAATTATTGATCTGAAAATTTCATTTTACTTAAGATAAATCAATGTCATATTGTTCTTAAAACTCAGATAAGATACACTTTTCAAAAAAGGTCACTTCAAAAAGATAAAAATGATTAGATTAATAACAATTAACAATATATTCAACTTGATTTACAAACTTATTCTGAATAATTTCTGATAGATATAATAACTTACATTCAATTTTACTTAACTTTGCTCTTACTTAAGGATCATTTTGTTATTTAGTTTTTTTTCTTGTAAGTGGAAATATTTCAAAATATGCTACTTTTACCCTTTTTATCCTAAAGATAAATCTATTAAAACATAAACATTGAATATTCATATATTTTTAACAGTATTTTTTTTATATAAAAAGATTTCAAGGTTTTCAATTAATTTACATTTAGAATTTATCCACAAAAGTGAGACTTGTATGTATAAAATTTATTTTTATTATTTATTTTGGATAAATTTCATGCAATTCAAAACTTTTGAAAGTCAATATGAGTTCATAGACTTATTGAATAGAGTATAGGTTTTCATATTTAGTGATATTTTTCAAAAATTATAAAGTATTGTACAGTAATTTGAATTTTGTGTCGAAGAGTTAGACATTTTTCAAAGAAGCAATACTTAAGTTATCTCGTTATCTGTTTTTCATAATATGAATAACAATAAAATTATATGTTTTCAGGTGCATAAAGAACTATATTGTGGTTCACGACATAATTCAACCAAATTTTCTCCTACAATGACCGCAACATCAACTCGTAAACGATCTCATAATTCAGAAACAGAAACTTTTACGCGACAACAACAACAACAACAACAGCAAAATTATTCTAAATTAAATATAAATAGCGCTCCATTTATGGTACCGCCACTTTCGGGCTCTATTAACACAACAAGTCCGGCATCACTTCTAAGTCAACCCGTTTATATCGCCATATCTACAAATCCCTTAATATTAGTTCCTTGTTCTTACAATCCAGCAGCAGGTGGTCTCAGTCTACCCAATATAACTCCAATGGGAACTCCATTCCAAGTCCCCAGTAATGTGATATCTCCGACTGGATTTATGTCTTCATTGAACAATTCTTCTTCGGTCTCAAATCCACAAATCGAAGCTCATAATAAGAATCGAAACTCCAAGAGTACAACTCCTAAGTCTTGTAACACACCTTCTGATGAACAACCATTAGATTTGAGCGCAAAGCCGAGTAAAATTTCTAAATCCATTGATGAGAACAAAAAGAACAGATTTGTCAAGACATTAGACATCGATTCACCAGATGATGGAAATACGCGATCCACTTGTTCTCCAAACACAATACCAAATCCAGATATAGCGACACTCATTCCTCAGTCAGCGATAAGCGCTTCGAACGCATTCCCACCCGTGGAGGTGTTGGTCAAACAGGGCAAAAGTCGTTGCAATGAGTGTAATATTGTATTTTATAAGCACGAAAACTATTTAGTACACAAGCGATTATATTGTGCTTCAAGAAGAATGGAAACTGCGAGCTCTTCACCAGAACACACAACTGATGATATGCGGAGCAGTAGTCCTGAAGCAATTGATGCCAAATCGCAGTCGCATTCAGTTAATATTCACACATCACCGGCACGTTCAGCGGCCACTTCATCACCAGTCCCCTCGTCACCAAACCCACAACAGCCAGTATTTCAGTTTTACTGCGTTGCCTGTGGTATCAAATTTACTTCATTAGACAATTTACAGGCACATCAAACTTACTATTGTCTTAAGCGCAACGCAATCACAGCTGCGAATAATACGGAACACATACCCGATTCCTCCGAATATATTCCAAATCCAGAAGTAGTTAATGAATATCATTGTGCCAAATGTAAAGCCACTTATGTTAGCGAAGAGACACTTTCAGCTCATGTTTGTTCAGAACTAACTGTAGTTAATTCTCATTCGACAAAACATACTTCCAGTTCTTCAGGTGCTCTGACTATGCAATGCTTCAAATGTACGATTTGTGGCTATAAAGGACACACTCTTAGAGGTATGCGAACTCATGTACGCATACATCAGGACAAAATACAGGGCGCTTCTGAAGAATCATTCATTTCATGCATTGATGAAGATATAACTAATAGAAATAGAAGTCTTCCCGGATCTCGAAGACGAAGAAGTATTGAGCCCAATAATGCATCAGTTAATATACAATCGCAT
This sequence comes from Malaconothrus monodactylus, assembly GCA_034697245.1. NCBI lineage: Eukaryota > Metazoa > Arthropoda > Arachnida > Sarcoptiformes > Malaconothridae > Malaconothrus > Malaconothrus monodactylus. Next base: position 8,453 of record JAQIWZ010001384.1, read on the forward strand.
TCTCAGGCCAGCAATGCTTCAAGTACTGACGCGAGACTCAGCGAAACTGAAGACATCAATTCAATTGATACAGAGTTCAAGTCTGAGTCCAAAAATGGCGATAAAATGCAAAACGAGTTCACACATAACTGTCAATTCTGTTATTATTCATCTACTTATAAGGGAAACGTTGTCCGACATATAAAACTAGTGCATAAAGATTTGGTGCATTCGCCGCCATCTGTGACTCAATCAATTCCATCAGTGAAGAAAGAGTTTGCCGATAATGAAGAAAACAGTCACCAGTCAGGGGTTTCTAGTGATCAACACAGCGATGAAATAATGAATGAAGAACCTCTAAAAGCGATGCCAACCATTACAATACACGCAACAAATGCAACTAAAAAGTCGAGTTCACCCCTAAATAACATAATAGTTAACGCAACAGCTTTACCACTATTGCCATCGTCGACATCACAGCTGCAAAAAAAGACAGGACCTAAATATTGTCGCTCTTGTGACATATCATTCAATTATTTGGCCTCATTTATTGCTCATAAGAAGTATTACTGTTCATCGCATAACAACGAGTCGGCAGCCATTCAACAACCGGACACTTCACAACTGGCATAACAACTAAATTAGACATGATATCAAAAATAAATAAAAATTTAATTAATTAGTACTACAACTAGTCTACCGGCAGTTATTTCTCAGTGCAATACTGCTTATTACAGATTTCATATAATTAATTAATTCATTAATTATTATGATTCGATTCAGTGATATATAAATGAATGAAAATTTAAAAGTTTTATTTGTTGGTAGACTTAAGCGAATTTGTAATTCATCTGATAATTGAAACATTTTAAATGAAAATATTAGTTTAATTTTGTGGAGAAAATTACATTTTTTCCGATCATTATTTTGATTGTATACCTAATGAGTTAGTTTTTTAATGATTAGTTTATTATAAAACTATTTGCTTTATTATGCATTTGTAAATTCGGCTGCATTTAAATGTGCGAAATCAAAGTTATAGCTTTTTGCTTTACATTTATTTAATTAATTGTTCAGTTTATTTGCCATTTTATTTGTGATGTGATGTAAAGCTTTTTATGAAAACTTATGTTAAAATAGATTAAATGATAGATTAAATGACGAAAAATTGTTCAACATTTGAATACTAAAATTTAGGTAAATTAACGATTTTAGCTCTTATTAAATGTTAAGTAAATTCAAATTTACTTATAAAATATGACATCAATAAAAATCAATTGATTGGTTCATCTTTAATATGAATAAAGTTTTTATTTCAACAACTTTTATAAAGTATTTATCATTTTTTTAAAAATTATAGCCAAAACTTAATTTAATAAAGATTTGTGCGAAAAATGTCAGCAAAGATCAAAATATGTTTCAAATTTTTCTAAAGTTATTCAAATTTAAAGCACAACGAATTCAGTGAAGTTTAATTTATTTTCGGATTTCATTTTATGAGATTTTAAAATTTTTAAATAAACGCTTAAATAAATCCTTTTCATATAGTTTGTAGCCTTATTTCCCAAACTTAATCTGGTCGCGACCCACCATTTGACAACCAAAGTTCAATTTATATAAACAAATTTAGATATAATATAAATCTCGAGCTATAATAAAGTGTGTTTTCGCTCTTAAAAATTGTTGAGAAAATACAGATTAGAAAACATAGGAATTCGAATATTTGAATGCTTTCTAAAGATAGCAAAAATCAATTATTTTTCATTAGTTATATATAGGATTTCCGAAATGGGGTTTGGGTGAAGTACAGTCCCATTTGGAAAAATCGAAAAACTCGACCCCTCCCTCGTTATTCTCATCAAAAAGTAAGTTTTTACGAAGTTTTTTCTCATCTTAAGAAAGCCAAAGAAAACAAATTTAGGGCATTAGCCAATAATTGTCTTTTAAATCCGATGTCTTTAATCCCTCCTTCGATTTTGAAAATATTGATCGTTAGCCCCCTGCGCAAGATACCTTGACAAACTCTAGTCATATGTGATTCAAACTAAATAGGAATACATTTAGAATACCGTATCAAAAGTCCTATTTTAAGAATTTTTATGCCATCTATTCGTTTATTTGAAAAATAATGCAATCAAAAAGAGCTATGATTTATAATTTGATTGATAGATGTCTTAAAGGGTTCCAAATCTGTGATAAATTAAATCAATGATAAAACTAATGAAAAATAATTAAATTTGTTATTTATTGACTTTTTTAAATATTATTAATAAAATTTCTATTCATTCAAAATCTCTCAGCAATGAATTAAATAAACTTAATTTTTTGTCTCCTTCTATTCGAAAGCATTGTTATATATTTTGCAAACAAACTTTCAGATCACACACTCGTCTACTCTATAAGAATTTGCGACTTATATAAGAAAATTCGATATTTGTTTACAAAGGAATGATTCTCTCTCAATCAAAATCACATCAAACAAATTGATTGATAGTAGATATGATTTGAATCAGTTTTTATTTACGCGACATTTATTTTTAGATATAAATATAAGTTGATATCAATCATTAGATCTAATATATGAATGCGAGCAGTGCTTCACGAGTATTACTTATTATGAAGTAATACTCGTTTATGTGAGAGTATAAGTCAAGTATTACTTTACTTATACTTATTTTTTTGTTCGTATTGAATAAATACTTTTACTTTTTTTTCTAAGTAAAAATTACTTTCACTTTGCTTTTACTGTTTAGGAGCCAAAGCAAATTATCTTTACTTTTACATTACTTTTTCAAAAAGCGAACTTTGTTTCCAAAGGATTAGAATAGTTATGAAAACCTTCAAATTTGAAGTAAATCTATTGATTCACTTTTAAACATTAGTGTGCAGTTGACCAAAATTTAATTACAAATCACAAAAATACATAATTATATAAGTTTTAAACAATTCTAAACTAACATTTAATTTTACTTAATTTTTACTTTTACTTTACTTCTTGAGAAATTATTGAATTACTTTTACTTTTACTTTACTCGAAGCAAAAGCTTTTGAAATACTTTTACTTTAATTTTCGTAAAAAGTAATACTCATTATTCATTATTTACAATAAATTATTCTCTCTATTCAACACATGAACCCAAAGTTTGCATGCATTAGACTCAAGAAAGTATAATAAACCGAAAGAAACAGAATCGACTTATTTGTGATTCTCGCAGTTTGTCATTTGAAATAAAGCTGAACTCATATTAGAAATTGTGTGTATTCTTTATTCAATCATATTTTTGAAGCGAACAATCGTCCACACAATGAAATATCAATGTATGCAAAACAAAAACTTAGCGAAGAAATCAATGTGGTTCCATTTTATCCTACTGTATATGAATGAATGCTACCTTTTCTCTATAATAATGATGTCAACAAATTTTTCAGACAAAGTATGTTTGAAAATATGTTTTCACGCAGTCTTTACGAAACAAATTTTGTTTTCATAGAGAGAGAAAGACATAAACAGAAAAATACATACAGTATTTGATTGATTTTTCTTCAATTATTGAGCAAAGTTTGATGATCTCAAGCTTTCATATTTGGCATAATAAGAATGTGTTCGAGTTTTTCTGATTCAAAAATCACTGCTTTAATGTACAAACCAAAAAATAAAACAAAAACAAAATAAAACTACAGGAAATAAGCAGTAATTGAATGCTTTTGATCTTACAATTAACTACCATTAAAGAGTGT
>JAQIWZ010001385.1:0-12164 GCA_034697245.1 Malaconothrus monodactylus
TATATATATATATATATTTATTCAAACTTGTTATCAAAAATTTATGCGCCAAATTCTAATTCTAATTATTGAAATAAACTAAGTGTTAGCCCACATTCACTCGATTAAGTCGATCGAATAGTTAAATATACTCAAAATAGTATTAATTGATAACTTTCTGAAAAGTTAATTTTATAGTTCAGTCTAACATGAGATTAACTTATGTTAATTTTTTTTATCACAATCTAATGCTTTTAGAACATTCACACAAGTATTTCTGCTTGTTATAAATTTTAATTTGTCGAATGATTGCTAATTATCTAAAGTCAATTGATACAAAAAGACAAAAAATAAAAATTAAAGTTCTCATTATTGAAACTAAACTCGTGTTTCGAGTTTCTATTCTATAATTAAAATGGTCAAAAACATCGCTATATCCGAAAGAAATGTCGGTCAGAGCGACAGTTAAAAATTGTGTCACTCATTCCAATTAGAATGATGGAAAACTCACCGCCAGCTCATTTTGATGAAAACTTTTTATGAAACTTTCCAAAAATAAAGAAATTTAACAAATTCTAATGGGTGTTAATTAGTTATTACAAGACATAAAACAAATTCAATAAATTCCATTCACAAACTTTGTTGATCTTTCTGTTTGAAACAAAAGAGCTAACGAGTGAAATAATCATAAACACAATTAAATCAGTGACTAAAATATGTGAAAATATTTCAAAACGACTGTCTGTTTAAACTATGAGACAAAGGGTGATAATGGAACTGGTCTTATAAAATGTAAAATCTGTGTACAATATTCAACATTAAAATCTTAAACAAAACAAGTTCTAATGTACTTCTGCCTCATTTGACTTGATTGGCGAATTCTCTACTTATTGTGATGAGTAGTATTAAATACAGAAGTGCATTAAACAGGTATAGCATCTCTTTGTCGAATATAGCGTTCCACTTCACTTGACCCCATTTAATTGCTAAGTCTAATCCTTAACATTATGGTTGCAAAGGACTATTCTCTGTGTGAATGTGTCTCACGAGATATGAAATTTAGATAAATAACTTAACTAAACCAAATCGATAGTCAAATATTTAAGATATTTTTGGTCATCTAATGCTTTCAACATGAGATAACATAGAATTCCATTATTATTGAAAGTCATTTATTTATCAAATTAGTGAATAGTATTTTATTGAACAATCACTAAAAATAGCTTTTCTTTAAGAAAATTTTTACAAAATCATTAACTGAAATAAGCTTTTTTTTAATTTATTTTGGATGATATGAGTATATAAGAAGCACACATTTTTCTTATCATTCTATATTAATTTATAAAAATATTTTTAGCGTTTATTACTAATATAAGAAGTGCTGAGAAAGATATCTTTCATTGTCAAAAAGCAAAATTTAATTTAAGACAAATATTATTTTTTGTTTGACAGCAAATTCTAAATCATTTTAAGTATTAATATTTATAAATCAAAAGACAGAATGAGTTCATTAAGCAGTCCATAAGGTTAATGAATAACGAAACTGACTTTTCATTTCAAAAAAAATACTTAATAGCTATGCAATAATTCTAATTTTAAACTGAATTAGTTATCCGGAAAGCCAAAGTAAATTAAAAAATAAGTAGTTTTTTCAACTTGTTTTCAAATAAATACTGTATTTGCATGAAATTTCGATCTTTTAAGTGAAAACTAAAATAGATTCAAAAGCTCTTAAGCTATCAATCACTTCCCGAAATTAGTAATTTAAATCGACTTCTCATTTTGAACCAAAATGTGATCTCTCTTAATAACTATCATAAATATTAAAATCAATTTCGATAATATAGATGAAAATTGTAGAAAAATCTTAATTAAATTTGTTCTACTCATCAATTTCATAGAAACAAATATTGATTTTATCCCATTTTTCTGATTTAATATTTCATGCTTTCAATTATTTCTTTCATCTAAATTATAAAATTGTACTTTATCTGAATTTATTGAACTTACTTCTATTCAGTAGCGAAGTCAGAATATGGACCGGTTGGGCACAGGCCCACCCAAAAATTTTGAAAACCTCTTTAAAAACAACAAATTCATAGGTAAATCTTCAAATTTTTTAGTTTGTGACTATCAAAAAATTGAAAAATGGTCACGTGCCCACTTGTAAATTCCTGGTTTTGCTACTGCTTCTAATCCTTAAATAAGTTCAATTCATCAATAAATCTAATATAGTTTACTAACTTCGAAATATTTGTTCCCATAAATACTTTATTTGGATTTATATGGAGTTAAGATCGATTCACTTACAAAGTGAATGATCTTCATTTTTGAATTGAACTATTGGGTATTCCATTGAACAAAACTAACCATTTTTTAATCTAAAGTTTTTTTGAACTCACTAACAATTATTGTGCCTTAACTTATAAAAATAATTGTTTTAAAATTAAGGAATTGGTCATACATTTAAATTAAGGTCAAATATAAGAATTTCATTTAAACAATAATCGTTTTTTAATGTATTTATATTTAATAAATATTTAAGATTTAAAATTTCTTTTATTTAAATATCATAATTATTTGACTTTTAGGTTTATATAATTTATGAATTCCTTAATTTTTTTTATTGTTCAATGAATTAACACACGCCTAATTTTGCTCAAATTGAAACTTTGTTAAGTAAAGTATAAATATTGGAAAAAAGAATCACTTTATATAAAGTAGAGTACATTAATAAAAGTATGTTTTTTCAAATCCTCATCTATAATAAAGAATATTTAAATGAATTAAGATTTTTAAATAATTGAAATAATGGGAACTAAAATAATGTTAATCACTATTTGATCTGCTTGAATGTGTGATCAAATGGCATAAATCATACACAGAGATGAAGTGATTGATTTGTAAAGAATTTAAAAGTTTAAATTATAGATTTATATTTTGAAAGAAACAAAAAAATTGTTAACTTAAAAGAAATTAAAGCACTAAAGGTTTATCTGTGCAAAAGTATATTATGAGCAAAAGTGATAACCTATAAACGAGTCTCAGGTCATTCATCATCGAGATTATAAAATATAGTCGTGAGTTCATTGAAAAGTGGCAGTCGTTTCAATATATCTAAATTTATCGGATTTCATACAATGATAGCAATTATTGCCATTACTTTTATAGACTTCTGGTCACGAGAATGATAACAATTAAGTGATTTTAAACTTTCAATAATCTTAAGTTGAATACACATCTCATTCTATTGGTATCTTTTTTTAAAAGTATTGGTCAATTATTAACTCCAGGAATTAATACTGCAAATAATAATCAGAAATTTTCCATTACTGGTGGGGTTAAGCAAAGCTTAAAATAACACATTTGACACAAAATCTCATTTAATAGAGACGAAAAGAAAAAATTCGTAAAAATTTCACAATTACTTATTTACTAACATCAATACTTGTAAAATCGAAACGGAAGTTTCAAAGAAAAAACTACTTTTGGTTTTAACAATAGATAGATTGAACCTCCTGTGAGTTTATTGAATCATTTCAAAGAAATCATTTTTCTCATTATAATTAATGAATGGCATTAAGACTAATCGATAAATATTTGATTTTTATCGAAATGCAACATCTTTTTTAGCACAAACCTAATCGTGTTATAATCTAGATATTTGTTAAAACGATGTTTAGCGTTGAAGATATTTTTTTAAAATTTGCATTTAAACATTTAAACTTTAGATTATATCTAAAAAATAAATTCGTTAACAATTCAATATTTATTAATTATCTTCATTATAAATCCGACATATAATTGAATTTCATAATATCAGTTAATATTTATGAATACTTTCAAAAGAATGTATAACTTTTCGATTTCGAAATCTAAGTCAGTGAGTAATTAAATTTAAGATGCATTGACCCGAAAATGAGCCCAATTAATATAAGTATATATTTTCTTTTAATTTCTCTTTCTTCGCATTGAAGACGCGTTGACGAAAAAATTGCATAAAACTTAATTTTATCATTTAATCAAATTCTGTGTGAGAATATTGAGAATTTTGAGTTCAGGTCATAATAAACCAAAACAATGGTTAAACAAATAAGTTAATCATCATTTGCTTAACTTTGATCAAAAAGTGTCTAAACAATAAATATTCTAATGAAATTTCATAATTCAAACCATTATAAAATACAGCTATTATTGAATAAAAGAGATTCCAAATGTTCATTGACCATAAATTTTGTTCTTTCAAAAATAAGAAAAGTTATGAAATTCTATTCTCATAATTACCATCAATAGAAAATCTCTTTTCTATAAGAAAATCTAAGTCAGTATTATTAAAATTAATCGCTCGGAGCTTTTAATGTTTTTCCTATTCTTAAAATTTGATTCAACAAGTGACTTCTCTTATTTGAAATTTAAATGAAGTTAAACTCACCACCACTTCATTGTAATGGAAATATGTTGTGTTGTTTAACTTAAAAGTGTATGCTTTAAAACTTTGCACTATTCCACAAATCAGGTGATGCAACGAATAAGTCAATGATTTATTCCAAAACTTTTGATTTAACTTCAATTAATTCCATTAACACAAATAATGGACACAAAGTCCACTTCTGGTCATTAAAACAAACAGAAAAGTCAAACAAGAATCATATAAACTGTAAACAACAGTAAACAATTGTAAACACAATCACACACTAAATATACTCAAGAAACCTTTACTGTGTATCAAAGGGTGATATTCTGACCGATGCTTTATAAGTGAAGAAAGCGCAGAACAGTATTAACATAAGATTTCTTCAAAACAAGTTCTAATGCACTTCTGCCTCATTTTACTTGATTGGCGCGTTTCTCCTTATTGTAATGAGTGGTAGCATTGAACAGGTATAGCATCTCTTCGTCGAATATAGTGTCCCACTTCACTTGACCCAAAAAAAGCTTATTCCGATGTTAAACATCATGGTTGCAAAGGTCGATGCCTCGAATTTGTCTCGCGTGCACATGTTTTTTGGTCATCCTTTTCAAAACAGTCAAATAGTGAAATTGTACCAAATAGTGAAAAAAAGAAAGAAAAAGAAATGATGTATCATTAATGTCATCAATACAACTAATGACAGTTGTTTCCCACCAGACGAAGACTAGTTTTTTCATCCTTTATAAAAAAAAAGCTTTTCCGATCAAGCTTTTTAGGTATTAATTTACTACGAGAGTCAAAATATAAATGATTTAAAATCAGATAAGATTTTATTTTCTTAAATTTTTATAATAAATAGGAGTGACATGATTTCTATCATTTTCCGGATTTCTCGATAAAAAGTATTAAAATTCTAACAAAAATAAACACAAAAGTAATTCTAAATCATTTTGATCTTAATTACTGAAACATTGTTTGGTTGTGGAAATAATTCAAACCTGTATAGTAAGTATGGCATTCATGAACCCCTATTAATGATTCATAGCATAAAATCAACAAAAACAACAATTAATTATCACTATAATTCAAACTGAGCAAAAAGCGAAATTTTATTGGCGTTTAATGCATTATAAATTAGTCAAAGTGAAAGGTTGTAAAAATAACTCTTTTATGCGAATAAAGAAATCTAAAAGAGGCATAAATCTATTTTTTAAATAATACAAATTTAAACGCTTTTTTAATCCGTAAGTCAATGACTAAGCCTTTCAGTCATTCAAAGATAAATTGCTTTTATTTAATTAAGTTTCCTTAAGCTTTCCAAAAAGTGAAGTAAGCGTGAAGTTCATAATGCATTGACTAGAGTTTCAAATTTCTAGTCTCACAATTCTAGTATTAATGGATGAGATCTTTTCTCTAAAAATAATTTTCAATTATTGTTTACTATTATTTAGTGAGAAAAATCTTCTCCATCGCTAACTTGAGCAAAAACTTTGAGAAAAAAAAATTTTTCTTTAATAATACGCCTTCCTATCATTCTTGAAATTTGTAAATCTTTTGATTGTTAGCTGATGGCCAACAAATTGCTATCAAATCAAAATAGAGTTGTATTGAAAATCATAAGTTTATATTGATATTTAAGGAAAGTGTGTCAATACTATGCAAATATTTCGAAATTTTATTTGTTTAATATTCAGATAATTGTTTCATTACTCTTCGAATTCTTCAATTTTTTGAGTTTGAGTTGCTCTAAATCTTCAATTATTTAATACATCATAATATTCAACCCACTCATTCTTCTCTTGTTTTCTAAATAAAAATTTTCAAATGACTAAACTTTGATTATAATCTATTAGAAAATATTATTGCAAAGTATATAAAATAGAAATAATTGTATACAAGTATATGGAAAATATATATACTATTGAATTAATTTCAAAAGGATTAGGATTTAAATTTGTGTTGTAAAGCTGTTCAATCGAAATAAAATCTACTCAATAGGTTTTGACTAAAGGGATTTTTCACTTACATTAATTATTTAACATGAGAACCATATTTAAATTTATCAGAAAGAATTAAGACTAAATTTTAACTGAAAATTTTATTTTGCAAATGTTTTATAAAAATAAATGTTGTTTTATTTAAAAATAGTAGCAAAATGAATATAAAAATATATGTATGAGCTCAGAATAACGTTTAATCAATAAAGTTGTTTTGGGGTAAGTCTTGAGTAATAGATTTATCTCCAAATTTGAATGAAATTGAGAATATATTCATGAAAGTGGTCACGAATTTTGATAAACCATTTGCATCTGATTCTAAAATTAGCATTTCTCTAATTAACACTTTAAAAACATGTATATAAAGTATGATAAAATAGCTGCTTATATTTTATGAGAGCTATTATTTGTATAAAACAATTTTTCCGGAATCTTATACATTGTACTCTCTAGAGGCTAAACATGTGTTAACCCGAGGGCTGCCATTCATAGATCATGTTCTCTTTTCACTTTATATTGTATATATTATCAAATGGTTCTCATTTAACTTTTATTCTTAATTTTAAGAGCAGTGACATTTTCTAAAGCTACAAATTTTATATAAGAGTTCATGAAAATGGTTCGTTCGGATGATTATATACTTTGGCTAATGTTAATGGAATGAAGAAATTCATTGAAATGTTAGAACAATAAATTGATACATAAAAAAATGAAAATTTGTTTTAAATCTAAAAATTAAACCATTTAAACCATTTAATATAAAACGAATTATTCTGAAATTTGAACTTGTGCTGGATCTAAAAGCAATAATATCTGAAATTCTTTACCTATTTCAAGTCACGCACATATGTAACATATGTATTGTATTAATATTTTATGACTCCCCTCAAGCTGCGAATTAAGATTTCTAAAAAAAATTGAAGATGAGAAGGCAAGCGAGCAAAGAGAATATATCAATGAAAAGGGAATCAAAATGGACATAAGCGCAAACATAAATCTAAAAATGGGTCATTTAGTATTCGCTCAAACTTCTTCATAATAAAGGGACGAAAAATATAATAATCAAATATTGCGTTTTTTCATACATTAAAACTTTTTTTTCAAATTGTACTTTTTCTTCCGCACTAAAAATATGGAAAATTTAAAATACATTTAATAAAACATTTTTATAGAACTCATTAAACTCTGTTTTATATCTAGATTATTGACGAAATCAGGTTTATGCTTAAAAAAAAGAGATGTCAAAAAGAAGCTTTAAAAGCGCAAACAAACAAAATTTATTGCACAGCTCACAGATTATTCATTTACCAAATAAAAAATAAAAGTAAAACTTCATTCTTTTGAAATCATTCAAATGACTTCAGAGGGGGTATAATCTGACTATTATTCAATCGTAAGAATAGTATTTTGATTTCGTTTTCCAATTCATTCACTTTTGTTGTATTTTTGTTTGTGAATCTTTAAAATGAGCTAATTTTTAGTCCGCGTGACCTAAGAATTTAATTCAGGTTTAAAAATACGATATCAAACATTTCAAAACTTTATTAAAAGTGAAAAATGTAGACTAAGTTGTATTGACTCGAATTCTATCAAATAAGATAATGATGGGTTGAAATATTAAGCACGTATTGGTCTAATTCTTTTGAGAATCTAATTTCACTTAATTGTCGTCTTTTTCGTGACTAGTTTTTCAATAATAGTAATTATTACTTGATATCCGATAAATTCACTTATATTGAAAGGACTACCGCTTTCCTATGAAATGAGTCGAATATATTGAAGACCCAGAAGTCATTAGTTTATAGGTCATTACGTCTCATTTTTAGATTTCGTGTTCTTTTTGTATCATATTCTTAGTTCTAGCAAAAAGTTATAGATTTTGAATATGAAGCTGAAGTTCAACAAATAATTGAGGTAAAAATTGATGCTATCGAATAGAAACGCTGCCAAAAGCACCTTTAGAGTTACAATAAGTTTTAGTTTGAAATCGAATTGTGATTATCAAAACTTCGATTAAGTCGGAAATGCATGTTTTCCTCAATTTTGACTCCAAAATCAGTCTCTATTTGACGAGAAAATCACATTTTAATTTAAATCAAACAAGTTATAGGTTTTAGACTAAGTCGACCCAAGGAATAAATCATTCAAATAGTAAATGCCCAGTCATGAGATAATAACTTGATAAATAATTTCAAAAATGAAGACACATTTTTTGAAAATTAAAAAAAAGAATTATCATTTTAAATGGAATATCGATTCTCGCAAACATTTTAATATCCAATAGAAGAACAATACAGTTACGCATTAATTTTTAACTATAGTTATATCATCTAATTGTTCTATTATAATAATGATCTGTTATCATAATAGAGTTGAGACCTCTTTTGCAGTAATTGTTCATTATATATATATAAGTATTATTATAATTATAATTACAATTATTGTCAATTATATGTGACACAGTATTAGAAAACGTATTTCTGGTATTTTTGTGTAACATTATAACTACTAAGGGATAGATATTATACAGATATCAAATACACAAATATCACAAGTAATTCAAACAATATTTATATTCATTATTTCTATGATAATGTTTATTTATAACAAAAACCCCTGCACTGAGTTTGCACTTTATTTTCTTTAATAGATATCTTAAAGGTTTTTAACTTTTTCTGAGATAATTGAAATCTGAAAATCTGTCACATATACAGTATATGATATACTGCATTATTAAAAAATTTATCTAAACTAATAAAGTTTTAATTGATATTTACTTAACTTCTTTACTTGACTTTGTTGTTTAGAAAAGGTGAAACTTAAAATGAAAACTTTATCTAAATGATGATCTAAATAAAGTTTTGCTTATCATTTAGTGATGAATAGACAGGCGCTCAGAGTCAGGCTCGAAGAAATTTTCGCGCTCAAGACTCGGATTGGAACTCGGAGAAATTTTCAGACTTCTCACAGAGTTCAAGCGACTCGAGTCTTGCGTATCACATAATGTCATTATTAATATTTTTAAACGAGAAGATTTTTGTTTTATTCAAAGCGATAATTATGTATAATTATTTAAACTTCAAATAAATTAAATTTTCTTAACAGTTCATCACTCTTTCTAACAAGAAAGTTGTCTCAAGATATAGAAGAGCAAAATTTCTTTTAGAATAGCTATCAATCTTAGCCTTTGTATGAATAGAGTTTGCATTTTTTGTGTCAATGAGATTTTTCTTCTAAAATATACTCTTTTTTACAGTTCGAAAGATTTGAAATCTGATCTCTTGATCTCTACTTAAAAATGACTTGTATGTTATTCTAATTAACATCAAAATGATCTGCTAATAAAACTAATTGATCAAATTAGTTGACGGAAAAGAATTTGTTGTTGCTTTAAGCACTAGTTGTTTGAAGGAAACAAAAACAAAAACAAAAACAAAAACAAAAACAAAAACGTCTTCCTCCTTAGAATTTTTTCGTATGATAAATATTTCCATAGGCGTAAATTTCCGAAGATCATAATATTTTAAAATGTTCTCTTTTGAAAATATTTATTACAAACAACTTAAATCAATTTTAGTGCTACAAATTTTTTCGTTTCAAGAAATTTAATTTATAAAATGAGGGGTTTTTAATCATTTCAAGAAATCAAATTTTAAATTTACAAATCTCTTCAGGTAATCAATCAAACTGAGTGTTTACAACTGTGAGTTCGGGCAAATTTCCCGCTTTGCATTTGCGGACAGTCATTTACTTAAAGATTATATTGTTATTATTGTTATTATTATTGAATATTTAATTTTTCTTTTTTGTTTAAACGACCGATGAATTAAATAAATTTTTTCAAATGCAATAAATTATTGAAAGCCTTATTGTATTACTAACAATAATAGAAGAGAGCAATAATAAGTTCAAAATTTTTAAACTTCAATTCGCTTAAGATTGAACTGTTTAGAGTTAAAAAAGCATTATTTTGTAGACTAGTATTTATTTTATGAAAAAAGCTTTGAAAGCTTCATAAAATACAATTGACTTCTATTTTATTTTTGTATTTGAAAGTGAATTCAAAATAATGAGTTTTTAATTGCTTTGGAGCGTGAGTTCAAACTTAAGAATGAATGAAAATAACAATTGTTTAATATAAAGATTCGGAGCGAAAATACTAATAAAATGATTCATAAAAAAATAATAATAATAAAATTTATAGAGTTTTTTCACATTATAATTAAAGAAACTTTTATAAGTTATAATACCTATCATTTGATTGATAGGTTAATCCTACTTAAGTATAATTTGTAAATCTTATTTAATTCAAATACTGTATTTATTTATTGTAATTATGAATAAATATTACCCATTATTTAAATTTTGTTTGATTTTTCTTAAAATTAATTCAAACGAACATAAGAGTAATGCAACTAATATTACAATAATTATATCCGTTTGAATCTAAATATCATTTTTGAGTTGAAAATTGCGTTTATTGAAATCGAAACTGATAATTGAAGATATTTTAAATATTAGAAATTAATGGGCTTTTAAAATAACTTAAGCAAATAAAAGTTCAATTATTAAACAATTTATAATATAAGCTTAAATAAGACAAAAATACATCTTTTTTGTGTCATTCGTGTTAAAGTTCTTTAAATAAATATTTTAGAGTTTTGTAATTTATAATAAAGATTTTATCGTTCTCTCAAAACAAACTCTAAGATAAACTTTAAAATTTACAATTCAATAATTTAACCTTAATTTTTTAATTTAAAAACTAAAGATTAAGTAAAATTAGAAACCAATTTAATAGAAAATCGAAGAGAGTTGTAATAAAATCCTAAGTAATAGAAATGAGAGTAATTATTGAATATATTATATAATGAAAGAGGAACGAAGGATAAATATAGTGCACTTTTTCACTAATTCGTCAAAGCAATAATTTGTAACATTTTATTGCCTTAATACAACTCATTTCATGACACTTTACACGAATTTCTTTAAGTATTAAGTTATTTAAACTTTATATCGCACTTATTTTTAATGATCAAAAATTATAATTTTAATAGAACATTAAAAACATTTATTCAGTTTCTTCGATTCAATTCTGGTCCACTCAACTTTCGATTGAATAGTCTTTTTTTGTTGATTCAAAAAAGTCAGATTATATTCAAGTTAGAAACTATTTTTGCAAAAGAGGATAACTGATAATAATACTTCATGGGTTAAACTCTTTCTTATTGTAATCTCGTATTATTTTTACAGTGATTATGTTATCTTGATTTGAATGACAAATGAAATTACTTATTATCTAAAAGATCATTTAATTGATGAAAAACTACTTTGTTTGAGTGATCCTTGTTTTGTTCTTCGAAGTTCTTAAACATAAAAACACTTACGTACAGACCATTCATAGAGCAATGAGCTCTTGGAGGGACTGTCAACTTAAGAACTTAAATAGAAATAACTTTTCTGAACAATAAATATGCAAATTTAAAACAACGAAAACAGTCATTTTGATGAAAGACAAGTGATTGAATTGTTTAATTTGGATGAGAATAAAATAAACACTCATAACATTTTCTACACTAAATACTCATTAAATATACATTTCATTAAACCTAAATTCCCATATCTTATGCAAATTCGAAATCTTATTGAATTAAATTTGATATAAAAAAAAAGTTTAATAAATCACCAAAATTAATGAGATGATTAAAATTTTGAGGACAAATGAGAAGCAAAAATAATAAAATCGTAGACTTTTTTTTAATTTGATTTAATTGGAC
>JAQIWZ010001386.1:0-12162 GCA_034697245.1 Malaconothrus monodactylus
AATGAGTTCCTTTATCTTAAACAACATAATTGTAGTTTTATTGTTAATTTGGCTTTAATCCAATACAAAGTCTATAAGTTATCAAAAATATTAAATGTCAATATAATTGAATTGTGATATTCAAAAATGATATTCAAAGCACTTGAACGCGTTCTTCACTAATTGTCTGACTCTTACAGTCACAAAAATGACAAATTCATAGCATACCAAAGGAAATGATAAGAAAAAGATCTTTTGTCTGTTCAAATTCTTATAAAATAAGATTGTCTGAAGTTTATCGCTATAATAACTTAATATTGAGAGGCATCGCATCTCATTAGTTTTCATCATTCAAATAGAGTTTATACAATAAGTTTAGTTATAGTATTTATAGAATAAAAAGCTTAATCCTTATTCTTGATAAATGACTCATAAAATTTCTTTTAGCGAAGACACTAATTTTGGCCAAAACATTAATCATTATCCGCAACAAATTAGTACAAATAGTTTACCAAATGAGGACATCGAAGCTGCTAAAGATGGAACTCATTTAAAATCATCGAAATTTGACCCAAAACTATGGAACAAGAAAAGAAGCAAAAAGGTATTTATTTTTTATCAAAAAACAAAAAATCTTTTATGACTTAACATAATTTGAGTTAATTTAATACTTCTAAAAAGTTAGTCAAATAATTATACTATAACACAAAAAATAAGTAAAATCAAAATTTTTAGAGTAATGAATTTGACAGTTTATAAGCTCTAACTTAGAAAAATGATCACATAATCTGAATTAATAATTTGTTTATCATTACGTAGAAAAAAGAAGGCCAAAAACCAAATCTAGATTTAGCTAAAGACGTGAAAATTACGGAACATTTGTTAGAAATTCATGAAGTGTGCAATAAACTAAAAACTAATTCAGAAACTGGTTTAACTGAGAGTGAGGCCGAATTTAGGCTAAAACGTGACGGTCCCAATGCCTTCACTCCACCAAAACAGACTGCGTGGTGGGTATTGTACTTGAGGGAAATGACCGGAGGGTTCGCACTATTACTATGGTTTGCATCTATTGCTAGTTTTGTCGCTTATTTCATTGAAAAAGAACCTCAAGATGTAAGTAATAATGGAATCAATGTATTCGTAATGATTTGATGTCTAACATAACTTAAACTTAAACCGAAAATACTTTTAAAAACATTTTAGAACAAATTGAATTCAATTTGTGAATATGACATTCAATGGCTTTGACTAATGATTGATTTGATTTGATTTTTAGTATTATTTGGGTATAGTATTAGCGCTGACAGTCTTACTGACGGGCACATTTTCGTACTACCAACAGGCCAGCAGTTCGAAAGTTTTCAAATCATTCAAGAATATGACACCACCGGTAGGAATATTTTCATACATTGTTTTATTTAATGCTTTTATGCAAGAACTCAAAGTTTCAAATCATTAAATCAGTTCAAAATAAGTTCTTATAAGAGAACATCGCCAACTTGTAAGCACACACTTTCATAGCATTTTACACAAACAATCAGTAAAGTGTCCTTATATAAGATATAAGTTTAGAATGAGATAAAGTAGTTATGTTTATAACTTATTTGCAAATTCATAGTAACCTATTATACTGCGATTGATTGCAATAAAGAATATTTATGATGATTAGGATTATATTCTAAGGCAACGCTTCTCAAGCTAGGTTTGGCGGATCACAAGTGATCCGTAACCAGAAAATATGTAACATTACAGTCAATAGAAGTGATGTGACCCGCGGCCAAAAAAAGTTTGTTCTAAGGGTTTATTATTTGAAATGTATTTCGTTATTGTAATTAAAACAATATTATCTCTAAAGCAAACTTATGTGATCCGTGAGGGGAAGAAAAGGTTGATTCCTGCGGACCAGGTAGTCACTGGAGATCTTGTTTACTGTAAAAGTGGTGATAGAGTGCCGGCAGATATTCGAATCATTAAAAGTGAAAGTATGAAAGTTGATAACTCATCGCTAACGGGCGAATCAGACCCTCTCACGAGAAATCCTGATGTCGGACATGAATTACCACTCGAGGCCAGAAATCTAGCCTTTTTCTCAACCAATTGTGTTGATGGAAGTGGTTATGGTATTGCAATAGCGACAGGCGATAATACAGTAATGGGCGATATCGCGAAATTAGTCTCTAATATAAAAAATGAAAAAACTCCGATCGCCAAAGAAATTGATAGATTTGTAAAAATAATAACTGTGATAGCAGTTGGCAGCGGACTCTTATTTTTCGGAATCGCGTTTTGGTTTGGTTCCTCATTTTTCCAGGCTTTCATTTTTATGATAGGCATAACTGTAGGAAATGTTCCCGAAGGTATTTCATCACACTTTTCAAAAATTTTGTCTCAATTTAAGATAAAAATAGAAAAGGGTTGGCGAGGGAGTTAACTCAAAATTCTTAAAATATTTACCTTGGTGCATTCTTGAGATATTTGTCCTGTCTAAAACTTTTGAGGGGACAGCCCCCCCCCACCTGCTGCTGAGCGCCCTCTTAGCAAACACGGATAATTGTATCATAACATTGATAGTATAGCTGTTCAAAGCCTGAAAAAGGCGAACCGATTCGTATCAGAACCGAATCGGACTGAACTTTGCTACTCATAGGTTATTGACTGCTAAGAATATTCATAGTTTGTTAAATAAACAATAATTAAACCATTAATTCCAATTGAACCAAATAATTGACAAAATATTGACACTTTAAACAATGTATAAAACACGTTACGATAACCTATTATTAAATACGGCTTCAGTAGTACTGTTCAATACTCAATGAACGCAACACAAAACACATCAAAATCAAATGTTCGCATCACTCAATTCATACCTGAGCCGTTTATTTGTCTCGTGTGTAGTGCAAAACATTTTTTTGTGTCGAAAACTTTTGGAACACTATATATATAAAGATATGCTCATTATCTAAAAATGATTCATTTATATTATTATTAGTAACTTTTGTTATTAATATTCAATTTTTATAAACTTTTTGAATAAAAACTTAAAAAAGAATTGATTTAATTTTCACTAAACAGGTCTGTTACCGGCACTAACAGTCGCGCTGACATTAACTGCAAAACGAATGGCATCCAAGAATTGTTTAGTTAAACATTTAGAAGCAGTCGAAACATTAGGTTCAACTTCAACGATATGTACCGATAAAACAGGAACTCTAACACAAAACCGAATGACAGTTGAGCACTGCTGGTTAGGAAATCAAACTTATAGAGTTAGTCATGACAAAAACGAAGTTCAACAACGGATGGATCCTATTAGAAAATGTTGGGAAGCATATAGTCGTTGTGCTATTTTGTGTTCGAGATCTGAATTTACGGACGATAATCAAGATATTATGAAAAGAAGCTGTTCTGGAGATGCGTCAGAAACAGCGATTCTTAGGTTCATGGAATCAGTTTCAGGTCCAGTCACTCAATACAGAGCAATGTTTCCGAAAATAGCAGAAAAGCCTTTCAGTTCTACCTATAAATATCAATTTTCAATCCATAAAAACTCTGACGTCAACACTAATGCAGTAAATGGTTCGATGTCTAACTTTTTTCTGGTAATGAAAGGCGCACCTGAAAGAATCATTAAGTTATGTTCGACTGCAATCGATGCATCTGGTCAGTCTATTACAATTGATACTGATTTCATTCAAGAATTTGAAGAAACGTATCGAGACTTAGGATCAATGGGTGAAAGAGTTCTGGCTCTCTGTGATTACGACTTCACACAATTTCCACAGAATTATAAATTCAATTTAGAAGAAGGAAATGATTTTGAATTAAAAAACTTGAGATTCTTAGGTCTCATCGCAATGATTGATCCTCCGCGGTATTGATGATCTCATTAATCATAAATATAATTAATGTTTTAATTTACTTTCATTAAAAAAGGCTTATTTTTTCTTTATTATTATTACTATTACTTTTCTTATTATTTTTTTTCTTATTATTACTTTATTATTATTAGGCTTATTATTACTCTTATTTTTTTCTATGCAATTGAAAAATTTTATGACTTTTCTAAAGATTTTTTTTTAAATGATTTTTGGCAGACCGACTGTTCCGGGAGCTGTTGCTAAATGTCGCAGCGCTGGGATTAAGATAATTATGGTGACTGGCGATCATCCGATTACAGCTCAGGCTATCGCCAAATCTGTAGGAATATTCTCACATTCTCATAGAAATTCTACGAGTATAACAGTGCCCACAATTGATGCGGTCGTGAGAAACGAGAGATCAATAGTAATTCCTGGCGATGAATTGGCCGAATTGACTGATGAAGAATTGCGTGAAATACTCGATGGATTCGGAGAAATAGTGTTCGCTCGAACATCACCGCAACAAAAGTTACGAATAGTAGAAAATTGTCAATTTTTAGGACAGATCGTCGCAGTCACAGGCGATGGAGTCAATGACTCGCCTGCTCTCAAAAAAGCTGATATCGGTATAGCGATGGGAATTACAGGTTAGTTATCATATGATTTGTATATTTAGCTAACTTTGAGAGAACATAAACTTTCTAATGAATTAAAGCAATTATTGAAATCTATTTAAACAATAATTGATTTTTTGTAGTTTGAGCTCAATTTGAATTAATTTGTAAAATAATCGATAGAATAAATTTTCAGGATCTGAAGTATCAAAACAAGCGGCAGATATGATTCTTTTGGACGACAATTTTGCTACAATAGTAACTGGTGTCGAAGAGGGCAGAAGAATATTTGATAACATGAAAAAGACTGTTTCCTATATCATAGCTGGAAGTGTAACGACTACTTATCCTTTCATAATATACGTAATATTTGGGTTTCCTCTGGCTATCGGAACAATCACTGTATTATTGATCTGTTTGGGAACAGATATGGCTCCAGCGGTCGCTTTGGCCTATGAAAAAGCGGAATCAGATATCATGAATTTGCCGCCAAGAAATCCAAAAACTGATAAACTGGTGAACGCGCAATTGCTTTTAAGAGCTTATTTGATGATAGGCTTTATAGAAACAGCCGCCGGTTTTTATGCCTATTTTATTGCATTAAACTATGAAGGCTTCAAACCTAATATGTTATGGCAGTTAAGGATTGACTGGGAAGACAGAAATAGTACTGTACTTAGATATGGACCCGGAGATGACTGGTCTGGAGAACCGAAAACACCGACGGTATTGAATACTTTATAAGTTTGACTCATGTGCCACAAGTTGACGGATTTATAATTAGAATAATTCTATTTTCACAGACTTATGGCGAGAGACAACAATTACAAATCTTGGCTCAAAGCTCTTACTTCATCGCTATTGTAGTTGTTCAATGGATTGATGTGATTGTTTGTAAAACAAGAAGACTATCTAATTTTAAACAGGGAATGGGGTAATTGATAAGCATTTAATTATGAAATCTTTTAACAATATTTTTTATTGATGTTCATAAATTACAGAAATTGGGTATTGAATGGCAGTATTGTATTTGAAACTGTATTAGCGATATTCGTGTGTTACACCCCTGGCTTGAATACAGTTTTAAGAACAGCACCAGTTATTGGCCAGGTTTGGTTGAGTGCAATACCTTTTTTATTTTATATATTAGCTTTTGAAGAGATACGAAAATATATTATCAGAAAATATCCCAAATCATGCTTAGGAAAAGAACTATTGGCTTAACTACATTTTTCATTCAATTTTTATACTAAAAATTCTTATCGAATTATATTTATTTTTCATTGTCGATGAGTTTTTTGAATCGTAGACTTAAAGATTATTGTCATAAATCGTTGAAATTATTCATTCACTAAGACTTCAAACTCATTCTTAATAAGTGTGAAATTTAAGATTTAGAAAAAATAGTGTTCACTAAATACAAATGAGCGCATGTATGTATTTATTTCTAATCCTTGCCTAAAATGAAATTCAATCAAATAAAAGTATTTTGAAATAGATTTAATGACTTGTATAGAATTTTATTTCAATCAATTGAGTCGAATTTATGAATAATAGACTCAAATCTTTGTCATAAATAGTTTAAATTATTAATTCACAAGACCTTTAAGTTCACTCTAAATGAGTAAGTCTTTGAAAATTGAATGGAATTAAGTGTTGAATATTTTCCTTATTTACTGAAAATACAATTGAATGCAAGAATTTATATAAGTTTGACGCATTTCCTAAAATGAAACAGACTCGAGTCGTTTTTCAAAGTGATGTTCAAAAAATTTATGAAAAGTTATATCAAAAATAGAAACAAACTATAGTTCAGCAAATCTCTCAAATTTTATGCCATTTCGAAAAACACTATTAAAATCAAATGAATCATTGAATTGGTTAATTTGATGGTTAAATAAGCTAATAACTTAATGACTTGAATAGAATTTTATTTAAAGAGATTCAATCATTGATGTAGTTATCACTTCAATGAATGAATGACTAGTCGAATATTTTTTGGCAACTTTTCGGGTAAACCTTTCAAACTTGTGATTGCATACAATTTGATAGTAAATAATTTGGTGGGATTTCTTTGCGCCAAATTAAGGCATTTTCCGATAAATTGTCTCAAATCGAATGGGAAACAAATAGACAACGATATGGTATTCAAATTATTATAATTTGGAATCGAGTCTATAAATGATGTTTCACTTTTCAAATTCATAAAAGTCAACCTTTTGATTGTGGAAACTCTGGATAAGGCATTGAATCCGCAGTCCTTACATGTGTCGCATATGTTTTTATCCGTTATTGGAATACATTCGCAACAAAATGATGAATAATAAAAGTTAAATGCATCCAATATTCTAAATAATTGAATTAATTGCAGAAATTGTTTTGGTGTAAATCGACATCTGGAAAGACTGAGTTCTCGAACTTTTGACGTGAAGTCCAAGTTTCCTATTCTTTCATAAGTAACGAAATTGCAGTCACTTAAGCGGAACTTTTGCAACATTTTCTGTGATTTGACTAAATTGACGACAGACCCAAACGATAAATTCCTACAATTGATCGACAAATCAATTAAGTCTAATTTGTTTGAGTCTATATTATTGATTGCTTGGTCTGTAAGGGAAAGAGTACTGATTGACAAATGGTGCAAAATTTGTTCGTTGCGATTGATGAGAGACACGACTGAATCAATATTTTCTTGTTTTTGAGCATCACCTATTTGTCTCCAAATCATTACATCCAAATGATGAATGTTTTTTGATTGTACGCACTCTAATGTATTCCTAATGCCTTTCGGCTGAAATAATTTCAGTGTTGAGAGTAATGGCATATTCTTAATGAGTGCAGCATTTTTCTCGTTTATTCTTTGGTTGTCATTCGAATGATGAATCTCTAAATGGAATATCGTTGACTTCGAGAATAACGGACCGATTCTTTTCAATCGAGATTCTGATCGGACGAAAATCTTGTCGAAAAACAAACACTCGAGTCTTTCGCAACTTTTGACAATTATTTCAATTGTTTCGAAATCTAAACTTTTATTTAAATACAAACACTTAATATTAATGCATTTCTTGAGGATTGACCTCAAGTTGTTTTGATTTTCTTTCGAATTGACTTCTTTAGTAACGAAAGCATTGGTTACATTTCCGCCAAATGTCGAATGGTTTCTATTGACGCATAGAATGTTATTAAATCTTTTCCCAATACTTAATCCTTTTTGTCTCTTCAAAACTTCGTTCACACAATATTTGAATTGTTGTGAAACTCTTTCTAATCTCAACAATTCCTCTACACTCAAGTACGACAGCATTTTTGTCATTACGTCTTCGTTCATGAGACGAGATCTTCCTTTTGAACAATTATTCTTCTTTTTATTGGTTCGCAATTTCTTTTTCTTTCTTTTTGAAGCCATTTTTTCTCCTCTACTGATTGAGAATTTTATTTTGAATGACAACAGTTTACTTTTGTTGTTATAAAAATTCAAAACTTTCACTTAAAAATATTGTTGTGAATCACATTCTTCTTCAATTATTGCGCTTCACAATTCAGCTTCATATAAAAAGTACTCGACAACAATACAAAGGTGAAAAACGAGCGAAAAATTTTCATTTTTTTGTTCCTATTGATGTCATAAATAAAATATGAATTTAATAAAGGGAATTCATAAGAATATTGTTTAACACGCTCATTAGAAAAAGTAATTTTTTAAGTGAATGATAAGCGCTTTAAACTTTGTTGAATATTCCATTGAGTAACAGTTGAATTTAAGACACAAAATATCTTCATATATTCGAACAATAATTTCACAGAAAAGATCGACATTTATGGCTTCTAAAAGTGAAATCAATCACAGCTTGAGTGTGTCTTCAGATATAAGTAAATTGTTTCTAAACGAAAAACTGAGTGATGTTCTGTTTGTCGTTGAAGGAAAACATATCTCAGCGCATAAGATAGTATTGGCCGCAAGAAGTGATACTTTCAGAAATATACTCTTCGATCAAACAGTTCTCGTAAATTGCAAGCGAGAAATTTACATCAAAGACATATCCGCGCTTTCATTCAAGAATTTCATTAAATATATCTACACAGGAATGATATCACTCACAGATATGGAAGAGAAAGAGATTCAGGAAGTGTTGGCTTTGGCTCTCGAATATGGTATGAAAGAATTGGTTGAGTGTATTGTCGAACCGAATCGAGGGCAACAAAAATTGTCTCAACAAAAAATGATCACTAATACTAATGAAGAATCGATTGCAAATATTAGTGATAAAAAAAATAAATATTTTGCTAAATTTAATGAAGAAAAGAAAAATCAAACGCCACTCCAATTCGAAGATTTGGCAAATGTTAATAACGGCGCCGCTGTTATTGAAGGCTTGAATCCGGAGAGTCTTTTCTCAAGCAGAAAAGATTTTGATGAAAAATCTCTGACTAAACACAAAATAGAAGCAAATACTAAAGGAATAATAGTAAAGCTCAACATTCCTGTTATTATAAATGTCGTGAAATTTCGACTTTGCGATAGAGATCCGAAAAGAGTGTATTGCTATTTGGTTCAAGTGTCTGCTGATAATAGGAAATGGCGAAAAATTGCGGATCACAGGCACTTCAGTTGCAGATCGTGGCAATCGATCTTTTTTGAACAACAATTGGTTCAATACATCAGAATATTCGGGACTTATAGTAATGAAAAGAGTGTTTTCTCATCTAATCGTTACTTTGCTATTACATCGTTGTTGTGCGGACTCACTCAAAGAGTTCCCAAATTGACGGATGGCTTTTGGGAACCAGAATCTAATATCGCGTGTCTGAGCAAAGGAGCGATTGTTATAATAAATAATGGAAATGATTTCTGCAGAAATGCAAAGATGATCAACGATTACTTGGAGTTTGAGTACAAAAAGTATAATCATATTTGCAGTGAATTTCAATTTGAGAGTGACTCCCAATTGATTGTTCAATTGTCACAACCGATCATCACTTCATCGCTCAGTTTCTATATTTATAGCGAAGAAAAGTTTAAATATACTGTGAAAGTAAGCGTAGATCATATCGAAAAAGAAAATAAGCGTTGGGTTCTTGTGGCAGATAAGCGAAAACAATTCAATCCTCCGAAATGGCAGAAAATCACTTTTGAGAAATGCAAAGTATTGTTGATTAGTATCGGAGACATCCGATGCCTCGATGAAACAGTAGAAACATTTCCCATACTCTCATTTTCGTGTCCATAGCGTTTAAACTTTATTCAACTTTCTTAGAGAAATAAAATCGATTTGAAATTATCATCACATTTTTTTAAATTTTAAGATAAACTCTCAATTAAGTTTGTAATGAATAAAATCTAGAGCTGAAGTCATTAGACATTATACTATACATTACACTACACTAATTATTAGAAAATTATATTAATCGTTAGATTAAAAAAAATACTCAAATTCAGAAAAATTATTTTTTTGTTGAAATTTCATTTAATTAAATAATCTCTAAAGTCGAAAAATTTGAATCTAGTGTCAGATGTAATGAATAAATAAAGAATAAGCTTATAATGAACTAAAATATTTGAATTTTCAATAAAGGAATAAATGTGATTATATTATAAGTTGATATCAGATCTGAATGACCGCTATTTCTAGTTTTTGGCGATAGCTTTGAGTCACCATTTGGCTCATTCGTAACTCCTTCTCTTCAGAAAGGACTGAAATCTGGATTTTTCTTTACTGGAAAATGATTTAAATTCAGTCCTGAAATTTATCGATGTTTTGAGCGCCTGCACCACTTTGAACAAAATTTCCACCACTTTTCATCATTCGCTTAACCTCTTTACAATTAAGAAATGAATCTTTGCTTGATTTCGTATCACATTTTTGTTCTGTTGATGCCTTTAAGAACTTGAATGAACAGAAAAAATTCTCGAGTATTGTCGTGGATCAGAGTGAGGGCCGCGTTTTTTACTTGTTGGCCCTTTATTGACGCCATACTTCTTGAGCTCAGCGCTTAGAGTCGAAACAACGGGTTTGTCGTATTCAGTGCCCAATTCAAAAGTAAAGCCCAAAACAGTTCCGTCAGAAAAGATAAATCGACTCAACCTATCGATAGGATGAAAATACACGGCACTCATCTTAAAGTTCATCGTCTTCTTTGATATTGAATCAGTTGATCCGATGGTCGTTTGCGATCCTTTATGAGGCAGATAAACAGTGTTTCCCTACTCGACCTGATATGCGCCCAAATTCTTGAATGAATAATAGAATCCATTTTCGAAGTAAAGACTCGAACCAATAAACTCAGTGACCGCGTTGTGACTCAAGATCGTAAGCGCAGAATCAATCGGACCTTTCATTTCTTTGAAGATTTCATTCACCAAAACAGGTCCAATCAGTTGTTTGTTATAAATGTCGAAAAAATATAAATCTTTTTTAGGAAACAAAACAATAGTTCCTTTGCGTAAGACCGTAATCGAGTCTATAATATCGTCATCACAGATATGATCTCTTCCATTGGCAGACAAACTATTCATTAATATTAAAATAAATGCGATCACAATTTCAGAAATTTATTTTCAGTTCAATAAGACTTTAAATAAGAAGAATGTTTTCTCTGAAGCGTAAGACAGTTATCAAACTATATATCGGTTTTATTCAACAAAACATTTAATTTGAAAGTGAAACTCTTTATTACATCATTAGTGAGGGCTCGCATTAAAAATTGAAGCTCTAGGAGTATAGAATAAGATTCTGTATAAGAATCCAATTGTATTAATGAATGATAAGCCAATTATTAGAATTTTCTCTCATTTATGATATTCGAAATAAAATCAAATCTAACAATATTCTGAAAATAAGAGGTGTCTAATAGATAAGGTTCAGAATTTCATTA
Organism: Malaconothrus monodactylus; assembly: GCA_034697245.1. NCBI lineage: Eukaryota > Metazoa > Arthropoda > Arachnida > Sarcoptiformes > Malaconothridae > Malaconothrus > Malaconothrus monodactylus. The sequence continues at coordinate 11,336 of JAQIWZ010001386.1, forward strand.
TTCATTTTACATGAGTAATGAATAGCAACGAATTTTGAGAAAGTTTCAAATATTTAGATTTTGAAAAAATTATTAAGACATCAAATGAACAATAATTGAGACAATACTTTTGTTTAGGTAATAGCAAATAGGCTTTTGCTAAAAGTTGAATATCTTTTGGAATTAGGGTTTGGCAGTAGTTAAATATCATTGAACTTATGAAGTTATACCAAATATACAAGTTTCAAATGCTGTACCTAATCAGTTACGAGATAAGAGAACGGCGCTGTTTGACACAATTTTAGGGATTTTCTGATTAAAGAGCTTATAATAAGCTTATTATGCCCTTCCCTGATTATAAGTAAAGTAGAGCATGAGCTCAGCTCAGATCAAGTTTAGGTGCATTGCACAAAATCATAGCTTCCAAGTTATTTCATTAAACAATTCATATATTATTAGTATTTCTGTATAATTTTTATGTTTAGATTAGAAACTATGAAATAATTTTGTTAGAATAGGTTTACATATTAATTATCGTTATAATATATAAATCATAGCAATAGTCATAAAATAAACAGTTAAACAACAATAAAAATAATAGTATTTTTGCTATCATTTTAAGTGGTATTTATCTCGTTTCACAAATAAACTTAAAAATAAAGTATCAGACATGTAGTAGCATAACAAAAACGTTGTGAAGAGTCAATATTGCTTACCATTTTCACTCCATAAGTTTGCTTTTTTCGATTCTCACGTCTCTACAAATTTAAAACATTTATTACTTTTCGCATTTTCGACCACAATGTCCGCAAGTTTTGCTTTCAACAAAAGAAGTTATAGTGTTGGAC
>JAQIWZ010001387.1:0-12151 GCA_034697245.1 Malaconothrus monodactylus
CAATTGGACTCGACCGACATTATGGTTAATACAAATACATATTAATTGTTTCGTGGTTTTGACACAACAGTAAACTTAATTATAATTAATATGTATTTGTATTAACCATAATGCCGGTCGAGTCCAACTGTTTTCTTTAATTCAATTCCAATCGATTAAAATTGATTTTCCCTTAATTTAAGACATTTTAGATTTAATTAAAAATTTTTTGTTTAAGTTAATTGTCATTAAAGTGAGTTTTGCTCATAAATAAAATTAACTCAAAAGTTAAGGTTTTTTACGTCAAACGATTATATAATGAAAACAAAACTCAAATCAATTAATTTGCAAAAGATTTCAAAAGAGATAAAAACTGTCAGAAATAAATTCGTAAAACAAAATTTAAAACTTAAGATAATTTACAGCAAGAGATTCTTTGAGAGACCAGACGAGAGCGCGAACTCTTGCGATCAAATCATATCTTTGTTCGGTATTAGATTGTTGTGATTGTGTCGGCATTGATTGGACTGTATTTGTGGTACTTATGGCTTGTGGTTGTGATGACTGACCCATAATTGGCTGTTGTTGTAGTTGTTGTTGAATTTGTTGCTGTCCTCCCATTGAAGGAGTCATTGAAGAAGTCATTTGTTGTGAACCACTGTTTGGTTGCATTAAATGAGACATTTTTTCAATTATCTTTAGATTTGTCTATTATTTCGATCTTTTGTTTTTCGCTTCTCTTAATGTAAAGAATCACTTGTTTTACAATTAATTCAAATAACTTAATGCAATTAAATAAATATCAATAATTTAAATGAATATTCTTTGAAATATTATAAACAAAACTGAAAGTCAATAGTTTTAAAGTCAGTCAAAAAGCGATTATAAGAAAGGCTTAACTCTATTTCTCAAATGCAAACAATTTTCATAATAAATGAGCAAAACTTGAGATAAAAGTTAAGTCTTTTTCAAACTTTAATATTGAATGTAAGCGTCGCTGCGATCGAGTCCTAAACAAATTTCTGCCATTTTTTTCATTAGAGAATTAATGAAATTAATTTCGGTTTTCAAACAATTTACTTAATAAACAAAAGTCAATAGAAATGATGTCAACTTCAAAGCTATGCAGACGTCGAGTCGTTGCTATTTGTGGTTCACGTCTTTTGTCATCACAAACGGCTCACAAACCATCAGAAGGACTGACATTAAAAGCCCAACAATTGAAATCAACAACACTTCCAAACGGACTAATCGTCGCTTCGCTCGAGAATTACAGTCCGATCACAAGAATCGGTGTTATAGTGAGAGCGGGCGCCAGATATGAGCCAAATGATGGTTTGGGATTAACCCATACATTGAGATCAATGTGCGGACAATCGACAAAAAACTCGACAGTTTTCGGGATAACACGTAATATCGAATACGTTGGCGGAAAACTGACAGCACTTACGACTAGAGATCATATGATTTATTTGTTGGAAAACACTCGCAATTATACCGATAAGAATGTGGTCTATTTGTCGGACACTATTATGTCGCCCGCATTCAAACCTTGGGAAATAAGTGATAATCTCTATCGACAAAAGACTGATTTGGCGTTTCTTAAGGAAACTCCGCAACTGCTTCTCATGGAGTCTTTACATAAGGCCGCCTTTCGCGGAGGTCTTAGAAATTCAATTTATTCGCCAGACTTTATGTTAGGAAAACATACGCACGAAATGCTTAATAAGTTTGTTGAACAACACTTCGTCTCCAATCGTACGGCTATTATAGGGACAGGTATTGGACACGAAGAACTTCTTGAGTTGGTTGAGAAGAGATTCTCAATGTCGAGAGGAGATCGTGGAAATAGTGGCGAATCTAAGTATGTTGGCGGAGAAATACGACTCGACACAGATTCTGATATTACTTATGTTGCTGTTGGAGCCGAAGGAGTCGGGTATGCGTTGAGTTCTCTAGTTCTGAGTCTGAGTTTTATCAATTTATTTGTTTTAGCGCTAAGAATCAGAAGGAGTTATTGGCGTTATCTGTGTTTCAATCATTATTAGGAACTGGACCTCGAATTAAATGTAATTTAGGCGCAAATACAAAGTTAGGTCAAGCGGTGGCCAAAGCCTCTGAAAATCCATCAGCAGTTTCTAGTTTTAATATCAGTTATACCGATACCGGTGTTTTCGGTCTATGCATTGCTGCAAATGCTAATGATGTCCACAATGTTGTCAAAGCAGCGGTCACTCAATTAAGAGAATCGGCTAAAAATATTTCCGAACAGGACCTCAAAGATGCGAAGTATTTATAATGAAAAAAAATTATCTTAAATTTCAAAATTAAACTTTTAATATTGATATATTTGATCGTTAGGAATAATTTGAAGGCCACAACATTGATGGCAGTCGAGAGTCCGTCAGCTTTGGTCGAAGAATTGGGCGCACAAGCGCTCGTTTCGGGACAAATTTTAAATGCGAAAGATTATGAAAAAGCAGTCGATTCTATTTCAGTTCAAGACGTCTCAAGTCTTGCTCTCAGAATAATTAAAGGAAAGGGTGCGATGGCTTCTGTCGGAAAACTCTATAACACACCCTATTTAGAAGACTTATTGTAATTTAAAATTATCGTTAATCTAGAAATTTTTGTCGTTATTTTGCTGTAGATATGAATTAATAAAATTTATTTAAATTTATTTAAATGGAAAAAAATCATTTTAATTTTTTGATCCGATTTATCGCAATTATAATAATCTTTTCAAATGAAAGCACTGTTTGTTTGTTGCTTAAAAAAATCTGAAAATAACTATCGGATCAAAAAAGTTGAATTGAATGCCGTTATTCTTATCAGTCTAAAAAGTATTTGGTTATGATTGACAGTGAATATATTGGAGAGCCTTAGGGTTGAAAATAGTTTGAAAGTATAGTTGAACTTGGGATGATTTTGTCTATAAAAAGTCTGCAGTGCGCCATGAGTTGGTATATTCATAACACCGTTGACCGAACAGCACAGGTTTCTCTCCTTCAATGCATTAACACTTGGATGGCTTGACCTTCACCTTACCGGTTATCGACCCTTACTTTTAAATGCAGGATAAATAGGAAGTAAAAGTTTTTTCATTATAATGAGTGAGTTATTGAAGATAAGCGCAAACTTTTACCGTTTTTCACATAGTTTTCAAGACTTAAAGGTATTTCTAAAGTCTGAGCCGATCATCACTTGAAAGCTTTCAATAATTTTTAGTTTAATGCTTGACTTTGTATGTGTTGGTGCTCCCAGTGTTGAAGCACTTGTGAGAAAATGATATTATTTCGAACATCATTCAGTATTCTTGTGATAATATTATCGATATTAGCAGTTTATACGAAGGATAGCGTTCACAGTATTGAACGTAAAACATCACAAAATGCAGAGCATTTAAACTCTAATCAAGAGTCATCATCAATCATAAAAAGTGAGACTGAATCGAAAACTATATCAAAAACTTTAAAAGAATTGCAAACTCCAATTGATCCAAGAGGTGGTGGTGGTGCCGATGGCGAGAGTTTGTTCAAAGAATTCTGGCACTCACTATATGTCGATCGAACTTTTAATTCTTCATTTGCTCTTAATGTACCATTATTTACATTAACAGTTCCAGGATATGGACGAAAACTCAAAGATCAAACACCACTTTCAGCATTAAATGTCGGTCTGTATTCTTTTATTAATCAAACTTTTTAAAAATCAGCAATAATTAGATTGAACTTCATTTTCATTATTGCTTATATTAATACTAAAGGCAATCTCGCGATACTTGGAATTGTAGTTTTAGGATCAGTAGCGTTGGCCGCGCCTTTTATTTTTCCTGAATTTAAAAAAAGAAGTTTGGAAGGAGAAGATATTCAAAGTATTCCTCAATTTTTGGCTAATCGTCTTTTGAGAATATCTGAATCAGTAATGGGAAGATCATTGAATGCAGAAGAAAGACAAGGAGTGTCTAATTTTTTGACAAGTCGTTTAGTCGGGGTCTCGGAATCTATTATGGGTTATGTCGAGAAAACTGTTGATGACTTTCCGAGTCTTCCGCGACTCGATGCACAAGAATGCATGAAAAGAAGTATTTGTGAAGCACATAATCAACCAAAAAAATATGGCTTAATTGGTCTCGTTTTGCAACTATTCTTCCCGTAAGCATAAAAAATAAACTTTTTGTTTTGAAAAGAAAATGTTTATTTAAAAAAATATAATTTCAGGCCATATACAGAAGCAGAAGAGCCATTAAAAGTAGTTTCAAAATATCAATTGGCGGCAAGATATGGACGACAAGACAATGCCAACTGCGCGGCGCAATACGATGGCTGTATGATTAACTTTTTAGATGTGGTGCAGGGATTAATTAATCTTATTTTTTAATTAATACAAACGGTTAATGGGTTTTAAAACTATTTTATTAAGTATTGCATAAAATTTGTGCCAATGTTTGTATAGTTAAACCCTTTTATATATAAAAATAGCAATAAAAAAAAGTTAAATTTTTACAAAAAGAAGTTTTGAAATCGAGTGCAATATTTGGTATTATTTGATAACATTATTGAAAATTTAACTTAACGTTTGTTTAAAAGCAACGACATCCCAATAGCTTTTAAGACGAATCAACCATTGCTTCCAATATTGATGGCATTGATCGCAATTCAAATGATGTATTTGAGCATTAGATCCGTCCTCATAGGCATAGACCAAAACTATTTCAGTGGCTCGTAAACAATGATTGAGTTCATAATTAATGGCACCTAAATATGCGACAGCTTGTAATGGATTGTCATAAATATGATTTAAAGTTGGTTTCAATTTCTCGGAAGTTTTCCACTCAATGATAACAAGTTTTCCATCAAAAACAGCGACACAATCGACAATCCCTTTATAGCAGAGGTATGGATGAGAAATAGGAGTTTCACACAATTTAACTTCATTTATATGACTGAATACGTATCCAACACTTTTCCATAAGTTTGATATATTTTCAGTTATAGTCAGAGCTGTCGAGTCTCTCGTTTGCAGAAAGTTTTTGATATTGAGATGAAGTGATTTCCCTCTATTTAGTAAATTCTTTTGGTATGATTTGAAGCCTTCTTCACCCAATTGAGTGATCTTTAATTTTTTCCATTTGTCGAGCGCTGCCATCGATTGCGGAGACATTGTCGCTATTATTGTATTGACAAATCTTTTTATTAATAATTATTAAATCTAAAAAACAGTTTCAAAAGATATAAAAATACCGACCGTTCAAAACAGCGCTAACACTCGGATAATATATCGTATTATTCAAATTGTTTTCATTACAGATATCTATCAATTCTAATAAGTCTTTAAATTGAATCGAGAATTGGTTTAAATCAAAGTTATCTTCTTTTAAAAGTGGAAATGAATTGATTTGAGATTTGGTCTGCATTTGAGCCAATTTTAGTTGACTTTCATATTTCAAAATAGACTTTTGTTTTGATGGAATATCATTGGAAACAAAGCGTTTAATTATTATTTGGAAGTCATTTCTTGAATTTGTGTCTATTTTCTTATAATTAAACGAATTCTCATTAAATTCATAATAATTCGATCCAATTCTTGAGCCCAACTTTCGATTAATTAAACAAATATTACTTAATCTTTGATTATTTAATAGAATTGATTTAATTTTAAACATAATTGAGAAATAGAACTAATATTTAGTATTAAATCAAAACAATAAATAAACATTAATTTGTTATAAATTTAAATAACTATTAATGAAATGAAATGTGGTTTTCATTTGCGACGCTTTCCATTACGTCATATATTTTGTTCTCATTTCAACCAATCATTTCATTTATAAGTAATTTATGTAAACATTTATTTTTAATATCAAAATATTTTTCATAAAATTGATATCAATTTAATAAATAAAATAATTATTAAATAAATTATTGAATAATGTCATTAATGAGAGGAATTTTAAAGAATCCATTGAATAGATTGACATTTAATTTAAAGAATAGTATTTCAAATTCAAATCGATTATTAAGTGATGTGTCGTTCGTTCACAGAGAAAATGATTTGGACTCAAAAACTTTCCAATTCAATGAAGAAAACAAAAAAGTAATCATTTATTGAATTTAATTTAACTTAATTAATTAATTGATTGAATCAAATAGAGAGCGGACGCCATAATAGGTATATATCCGGAAGGATTTAAATGCGCGGCAGTCATACCACTACTCGATTTGGCTCAACGACAACACGGTTTGAAATATGATTTCAATTAATTTAAGTGTTATTTAATTTGAATTAATTAATGAATGAAAGGTTGGCTCCCATTGAAGGCAATGAATTATGTGGCGGACTATTTGCAAATGCCTCGAATGAGAGTCTATGAAGTGTCCACTTTTTATACTATGTTTAACAGACAACCAGTCGGTATGTCTTTTCAATTGGTTACTTTCGCAAAAGTTTAACTCAAAATTGATTTTAAAATGTTTACGAAAGGCAAATATCACGTCCAGGTCTGCACAACCACTCCATGTATGCTCAGAGGTGCTGAAGAAATCTTTAAATGCGCTCAAGAGGTTTGTAAAGGAGATAAAGATTTTACTGTTGTTCAAGTCGAATGTTTGGGCGCTTGTGTTAACGCACCAATGATGACAATCAATGACGACTATTATGAAGATCTCAGTACTGAAAATGTGAAACAAATTATTAAAGAACTAAAAGCTGGCGGAAAACCAAAAGCCGGTCCTTCGGCTCAAAGCGGACGTTTATCGTGTGAACCACAGTCTGGTTTGACATCTCTGACTACACCTCCCACTGGACCCGGTTTTGGTATTCGTCCAGATCTTTAGTTATTAATTATATTATATAAAAATTGTATAAATTGTTAATTAATTGCGATTTAGTTAATCGATTTGATTAGAAGTTAGTGTAATATTAAATAAATACAAAATTTTAATGTGAATAAGTCCTTAAATATCAAATGAAATCACATTACAATTAGCTAATTATTTTAAAATTTTCACAAATGTATAGAACATTATTGACTATCAACTCGTATGAGTTGAAAAATATTCATTTGCAAAACGAACGGAATCTATTGTTAGATTGAATAAAGGATGAATTGGAACCTGAAATTTGAGCAAAAGTTTGAAATAGAATTATCAAAATTAATAGTAATTAATAGTAATCATTAATTAGAATATCATAAAACTTACGACTTTGTTGTATTCGCCGCCGACTATCAATTGACTCGACAAAGAATTTTGAGCAATTGATAGTCCGGATAAGTCATAACATGTGTGGTAATAATCACGATGTTTTCCTGGTTTGTCAATAAGGCCTCCTATGCTTTCTTGACAACAACAGAGCAGATATTCCTGTAATGCTTGTTGATTGAAAAGCCATTTATTCGCAGGCATTAAATGAGGCGCTAATCATTTGAAATATAATTTAATGATTGGTTTTGGTTTATATCATGAATAGAACTTACATTTTTGAGCCATAACTGTATGGATAATAGGCAGAACTGCCGCCTCCCAAAACGAATAGCAGCCGTCGACCAATTTGTTTGTTCTGAGAATAATTAATACGTATTCAAATAATTTTTAAAAAATCATTTATTGAGTAAATCAACGAATTTTTAAATCATAGAATTAACTCAATTTTATTATTAATTTCACTCTATAAACAACTGAAAAATTCATTGATTTATTTGGTAAATGATAGCAAGTGATGAAAATAAGACTAAAAATAATTACCTGCCGGCGAATCCGCCCTCAAATCTTTGTTGTTTGTTAATAACCCATCTTAAAAGTGACTTTAAATTACATTTATGTATAGAATTGAGTAGAACTAGAGCTGAAACGGCACAGAAAGTGTATCCTCCATGAGCCTCATGACCAGGCGCTGCACCGAATCCTCCCTCATATGTTTGACAGCTAACCAACCATTCACTTGTCTTATCAAATAATTCTTCGTCATCGATACCAATAAGTTTGGCCACAGATATCGCACAATAAGCACCTCTAGAAAATAGTTATATCTCAATAAAATATAATTTAAAACTTAATAAATCTAAACCTTATATCGATTTCTCCGCCGGAATGCATACTAAATGATCCGTCATTTTGTTTCATTTCTCTTAAAAAGATCTTCAGTTTATTTCTGTCGATAGATTTCAAAGTAGTTTCATTGGAAAGTGTGACCAAAGCATTAATAGCTGCGTAAGTGGTGGCCAAATGTGATATCTGAGAGGGTCCGCCCCCATAACCACCGGTTTTATTCGTACAATGCTTTAGAAATTCAGTGATTTTGTATGCGTTTAATGCTATAAATAAATAATAGATTTAGTCAATAATCAATTATATGAAATGAATATTCTTTTGAATTACATAAAGTGGTGCTGTCGTCGAGAATGGCCAGAGAATGACTGATCCAATACGTAAGCCACGGACGAGAGGCATCCAAACATTGGAACGATTGTTGTAGAGGTTGGAGAAGACCTCGAACTAAATATTTGATGTGTTTTTCTCTCAATAGTTTGGGAACTCTTTATTTCAAATATAAATTCAGTTTTAGATTTGATTCTTTGTTATCTATCATTTACAATACGAATAGAATATTCTTACTGTTCATCGATTTCAATAATGCCTTCTATGAATTGATAACATTTTTCAACCGATTCTTCAACTTTTCGCTAATTAAACAAAAATCTGAATTAATTTCTATTGAAAAAAAGTTTTGTTTAAAATGTAAACTAAATTCTCAAATGATTGATATATTGATAATTGTAAAGGAAGTCCTACTTGTTCTTCACTGGTGTTCGTAATGATTCCGTCGTCATTATATTTGTGAAGTAAATCTTTGTTAAGACATCTCAACATATTTTCTCTTTCATTAAATATTCTTATATTCAATATTAATATCAATTGTGTTAATAATAAAGTAATTAATTTAAGGCAATGTTTAATAAAAGGAAATAATATTTAAATAAATTCAATAAAAAACTTATGAAAAAGAGTGGGTTTCATAACCTGAAAACCTATTTGAATGAGAAGTTTTTCAATTGATGACCAATTATGGCAATGGAGGGATTGGACTAAATGTATACAAATAGCAATTGTGTCGCCTTTTCATAGGGTGTACTCATTGACAACACTCTCTATTGAGTCACAAACACTTACTTTCAGTCCAAACATTACTCTCATTCATATATCAAATATTTTGTCTTTTACTTTTATTATTGTTTTGCTTCATTTGTAACCATCTGTTATTATAATTGATTATTGATTTCAATTATTATTGAACGATGACTTCGACCACTTCTAATATGTTTTGTTCGCGTTGTAATGAAGGCTTTGAGGAAAGAGAAAAAATTGTCAATTCTGGTAATTGTCTCTTATTTTGGTGTTTTTCTCAAAATTTATTTCAATTAATCCTTAATTAATATTCAAAATGTGTTTTTTTTCATATCAAAAGTCATTCAATTATTGCTTTCTTTTTAATCATTTTTTTTAAGATCAAAAAAGTTTTGAAAAGTTTTTAAAATATTAATTTAAAATAATTTACTTAAATTAAGTCATGACTTATCCGATAATTAATAAATAAATATTCATAAAAATAAATTTTTTTTAATTTTAATCAAATATTTGGTTAATTTATATAAAATCTGAACTTAAATTCAAATTACATTTGATATGAAATTAAACTATTTTAAAGTTTTATTCAATTTTAGGACTTTTACAAAAGTAAAGAATATTTAATTCGTCAGAATTTTGGGATCTGTTGAATAATTTTGATCTGAATTTACTTTCAAGTGTTGGCTATTTTTAAAAATATTTCTCAAATTGATTTATAGTTAAAAGTTGAACATAAAACCAAAATGTGTCTCAATTTGTGTCTAATATTTATTTTTTGATTACAAGTCATTAATTGTTGTCAAATCAAATCAGAATTTCTGAACTACAACTCAATACTCGGCTCGAAATTAAATTATTTCTTAAAATTTTAAAAATAAAATAAAGTTTTTTTTTCAATAATTATCTTAATGTTAATCTTAATTATCTTCAGTTAATCCAGCAGTTAATCCACATTTACTTCAATGCTATTTATCATTTGCATACATTTTTACGTAACTAAAAACGATTAAACAATACTTTAGAGTAAAGCTCTGATGTCTATAATTAGATTTCATTAGATTTAAAGTATATGTCATTTAAATCATTGACACATAATTATCGTCTTATAGTTTTTTTTGTAACCTTAACCATAAATTATATATCAATAAAAGTGTTGTAATTATAACAGGCGGTGAAGTTTGGCATCAGTCATGTTTCGTATGCGCTCAATGTTTCCGTCCGTTTAGTAAAGACGCTATTTTTTACGAATTTGAAGGAAGAAAATACTGTGAACACGACTTTCACGTATTATTTGCTCCGTGTTGTGGCAAATGTGGCGAATTTGTTATCGGTATTGATTCGGAAAAATTGTAAAATTTATTGATTTAATTGATTTAATTTCAAACTAAAGGTCGAGTAATTAAAGCTCTTAATAACAATTGGCATCCGTCCTGCTTTCGATGTGAGTTATGTCAGGTCACACTCGCAGACCAAGGATTCATTAAAAATGCCGGTAATTATATCTTTCATTTCAAGCATAATCTACTCAACTCTTCTTAATTAAAAACTTTTTTCAATTTAAAGGCCGAGCGCTCTGTCATGAATGTAACGCCAAAGAAAAAGCGGCTGCAATTGGAAAATATATTTGTTTCAAATGTCATGCTATTATTGATGAGGGAATTCCACTCAAGTATAAGGTTAGCCGTTTGTCAGTCGAGCTTTAATGCTGTTATTCACAATTATTGTGTGTCTAATTATGAATACAGGGCGAGCCATACCATCCCTATCATTTCAACTGCAAGACATGTGGCGTTGAATTGAATTCAGACGCGCGAGTAGTGAAGGAAGAATTATATTGTCTTCGATGTCACGATAAAATGGGAATTCCTATTTGTGGCGCGTGTCGTCGTCCGATAGAAGAACGTATTGTCACAGCTCTGGGCAAGAATTGGCACGTCGAGCACTTCGTGTGTGCCAAATGTGAAAAACCATTTCATGGACACAGACATTATGAGAAGAAAGTATGTATTTTGCGATTAATTAATGGTTTAAATAAACTAAATTTGATTTGTGATAACTTTTTTGAAGGGATTGGCTTATTGTGAAACCCATTATCACCAATTATTTGGTAATCTTTGCTTTGTCTGCAATCAAGTAATAGCAGGGGATGTGTTCACAGCTTTGAACAAGGCGTGGTGTGTGGATCATTTCGCATGTTCATTTTGCGACACTAAACTTAACCAGAAGTCTAAGTTCTATGACGTCGATCTGAAGCCTTGTTGTAAAAAATGTTACGACAAATTCCCGGGAGAACTGAAGAAAAGACTTAAAAAACAATACACTGAAAAAACCATTACTACTAAAAGTATTCTTTAAACACTTTTTAAGTGTTCATATTATCTCTTAATAATAACTGATTCAGAAAATACAATGAATGCATTTATAAAACTAGTTATTATTAACATGTTCTTCAATTTACGCGAATTGACAAAAGCCAAAAATAAGTTCAATTTATGCCGTAATTCGAGGTTTAGAGATAAGAAATTTTATTATTACCACAATTAATATATGACTCAATCAGATATTTGTTTACATATAAGATGAGGTTTTGATAGAGAAACCAAAGCCAAACATAAGTGCCTATAATTTTTTGCTTCCATTAATTGTTTTCTGTTTGCATTTATCTTAAGTAACAAATTTCAACTCAATTTACGGAATTATTTTTTTTCAGTTAGAATTTATTGCACTTTAATATCATTTATATTTATGACTACTATTAGGCATTAATTTATTTTTACGATTTTGATTCTATAACAATCTATGTTTTATTACATTTGTTTCTTAGTCAATAATGTTGTCCATAGGCTCGAAAACTCCGAGCCTAAGCCTGAATCCAAAATCTTGAGCCTGAGCCTAGGCCTCCTCAAGCTAAGTCTGGAGCCTAGGCTAGCCTGAGCCTATATAATACATTAAATATAAATAATGCATCAAAAGTGTTGCAATGAATGATTAAACTTAATTTTTGTATCCAATAGTAACAATTTAACAAATAACGGCAAATATTGAAT
>JAQIWZ010001388.1:0-12150 GCA_034697245.1 Malaconothrus monodactylus
TGATTCAAATAATTTGTGAAATCCTTCTCTCTCAACAACAAAAAGAGTTATTCCAACTCTAAATCTATTTGAATGCGGTATGCAATAAAAGCTACCGAAAACTAGTCAATACGAAATATCTTCAATTGAACCAAAGAAAAAAAATATTATACGTTGTGATCGAAACGAAAAAAGTAAGTTTTATTAATAAATATTAGAAAACTTTTGAATTTAGTTTAGATTGCATTTTCTACTATTGACTATTACTTACTTTTTATCGCAACAAATATTTTTCATAGTTTGGAAAAGTTTTACAAACGATTTAATTCTTAAGTAAAATTATTAAAGAAATTAAACAGAATTTCAATTCTTTTATTAGTTTTGTTTAAATTTATTGAGATTTAAAATATAGTATAAAATTGATTTACAATCAGAAGGCACTTATAGTGAATGGCACTCAAGTATTCATTCATTATTTATTATCATCTAATCATTTAATAACATAATTATTGATTTAGTTTATTAATTAAATTATTTGTATTACATTTATGTTAATTAAAAAATTCAGACTAATTCATATCAAGTCTTAATTTGTTACCCAATTGTTATATCAAATGAATTTTGTTTCGACTAAAGAAAAAAAATTTTTAGTTAAAACTTAAATCTTATTCATGAAAGAAAAATATACATTAAAATAAAAGGTTAAAAATTGTTGAAGTATTGGTAGAATATTCTTTAAAATAGTAGTATTAACAGAAGTTAGGGCTAAATATTTTTTAAAATAGATTTTGAGCAAAATTAGTGAATAAGATATTTTGAACACAGAATAAAACATAACTCAGAGATTAAAACAAAGCGATAAAAGATAATTAAAAATTACTTTAAATAGAGATTTAAAGCGAAAATTACACTAAACAAAGATTTAATAGTAATAAAACTAATTGAGAGGTTAATTAAGTTATAAATCAAACAAATATGAAGTCCGGGTGTCCCGATTGATGACACGGACAGACACTGTATTGTTCGCGTCTAATCCATCTTCCGTGACAATTATGTGCAGCCAATGAAGTCCATCGAGTTATCTTTCCTTCGACTCCATGTCCGTGACATCTGTACCCCAAATGCTTTCTCATGGCTGCGTCTTGACATTGAACGCAAACTCTTGAGCCCTGTTGTAGATTACGGCCGACTTCTGGACCTAATGTGTCGCAGGCTTTGCGAGATTTCACGACTTCAAATACCACGCAATATCTGCAAATTCGTTTGAAAGTCATTTTAAGTGAAAGTTTCACTGAATAAGACTATAATTTGAAAATAAGTTTATCTCTAAAACAATTCAATGAGTTCATCAATATTGCAATTTGTGAGAAATTCTTCAATTTATTGAGATTTAATTTTTACGCGTTATTTTGATTGATAATGAGTAATATTGTCCATAGGCTCAAGGCTCAGCTCAACGAGTTTTTGGAGCCTCAGGCTCAGGCTCAACGGTTCCGAGCCTAGGCTCAGGCTTAGACTCAGGCTCAGTCTATCGAGCCTGAAGAGCCTGTAACAAAATTTCAATTGAATACTCAGTTATTCAATATTTACTCCCTTTTCTATGTTAAAAATTACTTTTGGACATTTTGAACAGTTTTTAGAAATAACTATGAGACTTTAAAGCTTATAGGCCCAGACTAACGTTAAAACTTCAGGCTCAAGGCTCAGGCTCAGGCTCGGAGTTTTTGAGCCTATGGACATCATTAATAATGAGGTAATTTTTGATGCAATTTACTTCTTCGTAAAAAATTGGAAATAGTTTCTGATTATAAACTTTTTTGTTTGATTTTTTATTTGAATATTTTTCTAATTTAAAAGCTATCATAAATAAGTGCATTTATTAAGTGCAAAACTATTAACCTATTGGTCAAAACTATCAAAATTTATTCTTTTTTTTAATATTTTAACCAAAGTCCTACTCACTCGAGACTATTTTCTTTTTGTGGATCCTTTGGATATCTCAGTCTCAAATTTTTTCTGATATCTGCTCTTTCGTCGACATGTCGTGTCTCCGAGAAACGTGACTGTAATATCAATGCCGTCTCTAAAATGACAATTTTAAAAAAAATTAAATCAATTTTTTTGCGCAATGGCTACTAACTGTAAACTTGATTTAAAAAAAGCAATTTTCAATAAATTTACAAGTTTTAAATTGATTTGAAGAATGAATTCTATTGCATATTTTTCTTAAACCCAATTGAGTAATTTTTTTTTCATTCGTCAAATCTGCCAAAATGTTGACTTGAAAACTGTGACAATTAAAAAATTTAAATTTAACGTATATTTCAAAGTTCCAAACTTAAAGCAAAAAAAACTTTTTCCTTTTTTTAGAAAAAAAACTTACAGTTAACAGATTTATTGCTCATTTTAATGATAATAAATATCATCCTTTTTCATTTCAAGGAGTTTCGAAAATTATTTCTTTACTATTTCTACCTATAAATCAACTTTTGAATAAAGGTTTGCTATATTTCTAGTTGTCATTTACAAAAAGGATTAGATTTAAAGCATTGAATTCACAGCATTTCTTGTCAGCAAAGGTTAGAAGTAATAAATATGAATCTCTGGTCTTCTATTATATTGATTGCACAACAAAGTCAATAGACTGTCTTTTAAGGTAAATAAATAGTGGCGTAACCGATAGTCACACACTTGTGAATGCAATGACATATCTCGAAGAAAATCTTCAACAATGAACAAATAAAATATATATTCTTGAGTTAAGCAACTCATTAAAAATATATTTTGGAATAGTTTCAAATTTATTTTAGGATAAATTAAAGTTTTTTGCATTCTTATCATGTGTTTTGATTAATGACTTTCAAACTATACCATCGAAAAGCATTGTTTGCCAAAAATATTCAGCTATTATGAAAAGTTAAATTTCATAAATTAATTGCACAATATTTCAATGACTTTTAAATAATGTCGAGAATTTTGACGCAAGAAAACCATTTGAAGTATTTTTATAAGTTGAGATTTTGTACTTTAAAAATTCTACGTAAGAAATGAAGTATTAAAATCTGTTCTTTAACATTAACCCTAATTCTATTAAAAACACAGTTCACAAACTTCTTGGACTAGAATTTATAGAATCCATAAAAATAATTTGCAAATAAAATCTATAAATTTTTCATAACCCCTTTATATTGAACCAGATTCTTATACTGTACTTAGTCACTAAACCCCAATATCTTTGTCTATGGAGTGAACATAAATAACAATTGAGCTAAAAATTTAAATGTTTTAAGTGTTAAGCGTCGAGAAAAATAATAAAAATATTTTTATGGGTTCCGTCACGAAAGTTCTCAATAAGTTTTGCAACTAATTTACGCGTCTCTTCGTATAGAAAAGGGAGTGTTTAGGGAGGATTGGGATCCGAATAGTTAGGTTCACCTTCTCTTCTCATCTATCGACGGGTGGCCTTCAAATAATGACCTTTTTCTGAGATAAATTACAGGTGAGACACAACCAAAACACATACAATTCAACAATTTTAGTACCATTGAAATTATAAGTGAGAAAATATTCAATTTAAAAGTTTTCCAAAAAAGATTAGAATTTGTGATAAAAATTTGTTTCGGAAGAAAATTTAAGTCAAATTTTTATAGGAATACACTATTATTTACCTAACTTTGAATTGCACTTAAATAAAGATATCGATAGTTTAGTCGATTTTTTATCTTTTTTTTATTCGTTGAACTTTTGTAACTTCAAAGAACTTTAAGGCAATAAAACATAATTATTGGGTATTAAACGCCTACGAATTTTCACATAATTTGTTTTATTAGAGTTTAGCCTAAAACAAAAAATCCAGTACTTTTGAAAATAAAGCAAAAAAGTTAAGTCCTCAAACACAACAGTATTTGACATAAAACTAGATTTTTATATCAAAATAGTTCATAAGTTTTTGATTAAACTTATTTCCGCTTTAATTATTGAACCAAAACTTTTTAGTAATTCAATAGTTTATGAAAACTAGATTTTCTTCTCTAATAATTTTTCACGATTTCTTCGACACCTATTCTTTATCAATAGTTTGTTATTAGCTCACATTTAAATAATAAGATTGAAAAGTAATTCGCTTATCATTAAATTCGATGCCCATTAGAGATAAAGCACAAAAATGTTCTAATTTATCAAAATTTAATGCATAGCTGTTAACTATAATGAGTATTTTTGAGAAAAAATTCGATGCATTAGTCCAGGAATGATATAATTATATAGCAATTCATCTCAACACATACAAAGACATACTTTTCTTGACAGATGAGAGAATGAAAAAACTTTTGTTTTGCAAAATAGAAGTTATTCTTATGGTGAATGCTTTTGAATATTCTCAAAAAATGTTTAGAATAAGATTTTAGACTCTGTGAAAGGTTTTAGTTTTTTGTTTAGAAAATGAGCTTAAAATGTGAATCAAAAAAATATTTCCATATTTTGCAAACGAAACTTAAAACCATTCAACAGATTATTATTTAGAAAGTTTTAATAACATTTTCTTTTCTCTAACATATGAGTTGCATAAAAAACAAATTGAGATTACGATAAGTCAAATTTGGACATTTAGGGCGTTAACTGAATTTAACTTCTTTCAGAAGAAGTGAAGATTTAATTTTCTTTGAATGAATGATTACTATTGTGTGGAATTCATCGCTCAAAAAGTTAGAAAAATCTTTGGAGAAACTGTTTATTATAAACTACTTATCTATTACTGACAGAACTCTAAACACAAATTCTAGCGCTTTTATGGTGTAATAAGTCTATTATGTCTCTTGTTATGCATTTTTCATTCAGTCCTATCTTTTCATGCCTACAGTGTCTGGCATTTTGATGGCTCTTTCTATTTCTAAAATACAGTTAAAGCTAGTTTTAAGTTAACGAATAGATGAAAGAAATTGAATAATTTTGTTGAAAACATAAATAAACAGCAAAAAGATTTGATTGAAATTAACTTTAAAAGAGATACATTTCCTCAAATAAAATTTCCATTAATCATAAAATCTTTTTAAAAATTGATGAAAAGAATAACATTTCCGTCATATTCGCATAAATAAGTTCAAAATTGTTTAATTTCAAAAAGTATATAGGATTTAGTTTAGGATCAATAAAATTAATGCAATTTTTCTTAAGCTTTATAATAGAGCAATGAAGTGGAAAAAGTTTTAAATTTTTATTCAGGTATGAGGTGTCGTTAAATAGATTCGACTGTACTTTCATTTTCAAATCTCATTTTTTTGGGGAGTGAGTGAGTCTGGCGTAAATCTATGGTAAAAATTCTAATTGAGGCAATAATTCAAAAAGTTAAACACTAACTATGAAGTTAAACAAAAAACTATTTTCTGGAAGTCATCTCTACTATTAAATTACATAAGAAGAACACGCGCGGAATTTTGCTGACACATCATTACATCATTGCTGAAGTTAATAAAGTTTTTCACTAATAATTTTTCAAATTTTCACGAGTCAGTACTTGGTTTTAAATGAATTTCACAAAACCTAAAAATTTATTTGTTTGATTACTTTGAAAATCAACCCTAAACTCATTATACTTTCAATTGTTATTACTTATGACTTTATTATAAAGTATTTCCAAAAAAATTTTTATGACATATTTTTATGATAACTACCTCTAAAAGTCTTGTCGTGAGCCCTAATCTCACACTTCTGTCCGTGACATCCTCTCTTCTGATGCAATTCTGGACACTCTCGACCACCGTTTTGTGGTTGTCGTCTAATAGTACGCTTTCGAGACATCGTTCCTAAACCACATTCGGCGTCACACTCTGACCAGTCTTCCCATTCTGTGACTTCACAATCGATCACTAAATCATTTAAGATAAAAATTCAAATTTACAATTTAATCACAATTTCAAATTTGAATTATGTTTATTAAGCTTTAATTTGAAATTTTTGCTAAAAATAAAGTGAAACCAAATAAACTCTTAATTATAAACTGGAATCTTTGATTCATTTGTGTAAATAGTGCTCATAAACGTTTCTCATATAATTCTATAGAATTCTATAAAAGTAAAATTAAAGGAAAATTTCTGCTTTATTTTCCTAATAAATAAAGTTTTCTCATAAGATTCCGCTTGAAATCTATGTTTCAATTTGTTTCTTCTCTATTTCTATCTAAAAATATTCAAAGCAATGTTGAAACAACTTATTAACAAAATGTAAATTTATGTTTTAATTATGTGCTTAAATACTAGTGCAAACATTGACATCAAAGTTGGTGTTCTGTCAAAAAAATCGCAGCTAAAAGTGTCATAAAAATAAAATCAAAATCACGGAAGTAAGTAATGCAACACAAAAAACAAACAAACAAAAAAAAGTTAAAAAGCTTCGAAGTTATATAAATAAAGTTATATAAAAGTAATAACTATTAGATTTCAGAGTCAAAGAGCATTTGCGAACAATTTTTGGTTATTATAGCTATACTTTTATCCTATTTTACAACAAAAACTTTTTCAAAGTCTCAAATATCTTGGGATAAGTTTATACCACAAACTGTTAGCTATTATTATAGACATTCATTCTTGAAATACAAGAATTTATATTTAGAATCACAACCCTTTCTTTAGTTCATAGTAAAACGAGAAAAGAATCGCATCCGAATCGCATTAAGCCGTTTAAACAAAAACATTTAAGAAAGAGAAAGTCAAGCGAAAGAAAGAGTCTCAAAATTGCATTGACCTCAAAATTTTTGCGTTCAGTTTTAGAGTTAATGCCACCGTTTTCACACTATTCCCTCTGATAAGTTTGAGAAACAGCTACTGCTATGGGAATTGTTAACCATTTATTTAAACAAATTATTTGTGGTATTTAAAGTCAAATGAAAATTTATTACCGAAAAAGTTTAAATCTTTTATGTTTCTTAAAAAATTGTTTGACAATAACTTTTTGACTGTTTTTTTCTTTTTAACTCAATTACACATTTTGAAATTCAAAATCATCAATAAAATTTTAAATTACAAAAATGAAGAATAAACTGCAAACTACTTTTAATTACATATTTTCATTAAAAATTTGTCAAAAAAAGTTTTACATCTTCATTGAATAACTAAAAATAATAAATCCTCTCATTATTATTAAAACTGAAATCATAAGATTCTGATCTATCCTTGTCTTCACAATTGAAATGAATGAAAATCACAGTTTTAATTATAAATCACAAAAAGTTGCAAAAAGTATTATTTCTTTTGTAATAGATTTCTTACTAATAAATTATTAGTATCACAACAATTATTTCTTTGAATTTATTTAAAGGATAAAAGTAATATTCTTGAGGAATTTATTTATTTTTTAAAGAAAATCATTCATTTTGTAGCAGAATATAGAAAAATGACAACTATTTATTTTTAAAGACAATGATATTGATAGAAAAAAACCATTTTAATAATTGCCTAAAGCAAGAAAAAGACTTCCAGTGAAAAAAAGTTTGTGGGCCTCTCTTTTTAAAGTATTAAAAGTATAGACAAGAAATAAACTGAACACGCGATATATAATTTAAAACCCATAACTATTTCATAACAAAATACTTTCCCTCTCTTTAAGATCTTTTTTATCTTAAAAGTGACACATTTTGGAGACATAAAAATATTTTTTTATGGACTAAAATAAAAATTCCTGTCTCTCTCTCTCTCTCTCTCATCTTATTTGGTTTTTTAGCCCAAAAATAAATACTTATCGCCACAAACCTCTTATAACAGAAAACAGACTCAATACAGACTTTTTTCTTTAAAACTATTGACAAACTTCTTAACACAAACAGTAAAATTTTTACTCTTTTATGGTCTGCCAATCCTTAACGCAATTCTATTTTTACAAAAACTACATAATTATCCAAAAATATTTATTTCATCACTTAATCCATAAATCTATTTGTTTGAAAAGCTTTAAATAAATATTTTGATGGAATAAAGTTTTTTTTCCATAAAATTTCAATAAAACCAATATATTTTTTTAAAGTAAATATTTTTGATAAACAAACTATTCCTTGATATGGATCCCAAACAAAAAATTAATTCATGTGTAAATATTTTCATGTTTTAAATCAAAACATTTTAATGTTTATGTTTTTTAAATAGATATTAATTAAGAGTTTTTTTTCTGTATTTATCAATCAATTCCTAATATGAGTCACAGCTATGATTAGGAAGTTTTATGACTTCTCTTTGAAGTACTGATAAAAAGAGTTGAAGTTTGTTTTAAGGAAAGATATATAACACTCGATAGCATAAGACCAACACTAATAAATGGAATCGTAAAGCAATTTATCATCAATTAGTTAACATACTATCAAAAGGGAAGGCAATAAATAAGTGTTATTTTAGAGATAACTCATAAATGATTGATTGATTAAAGATTAGATATTTATTTACTCGAGAAACCAAAAAAGTTTATGAATTTATAGAAAATTCTTTTGATTAATTACAGAATTTTGTTATAAGTTTTTATATTTGTTTTAAAATAGAAAATGTTTTAGTTATCTTTCAATCAAAGGATACGTAAAAGAAAATAAACTTCAAATAAGTTTATCATAAGATCTCAACATTTTTGGCAAAGCTTTTAAACTAAAGTTTGTCTTCACTATTAAAACCATATTTAAAAAAAAGTTCATTACATTTACGAACTTCAAGAATAACAAACATTTAAAGTTAATGACTTTAATGCATAAACAATTCATTTATATTATAAAAGTTTGGTCTGGAATTAATTCAGACTTTAATTTTGCATAAAAGACAATTTAATAAAAATTTTTGTCTGAATCAAAATCTTTGATTTATTATTCCTGTCAAATAAGTTGGCATTGAATAAAATGACATAATTCTCAAACTCGAAGCTTAACAAGTATTAAGATATAAACTTTTTTTGATGCAATGAATGTTCAATAAAGATCTTATTAATAGATTATGACATTTATTGAATGACTTACCGCCACATGTCTTCTTATAATCGTGACAACAATCTCCTAATGTAATACAGGCTCCGTCACAATAACACTGTTTCTCATTTAAATCTTCAATTATAGCATTAATTGGCGTTGATTTCTGAACGACACACGAAGAATCACGTCCTTGACAGCAGAGACGTTTTTCGCCACAAGAACCAGCCGCTGATATTGTATTTATTTGTAAAATCAAAGAAATAACTAAAATAATTAAAGCCATAACTTATTGACTTAAGCAAAAGAAACTGAGCGCAAAGTTTTTTTTTCTTAAGATAAAACTTTTTTGTCTTCAATAAAAGTCTGCTTCTAATGAATGCCGTTCAGAAATATATATCTTTCTCGAAGCCTGCAGTGTTGCCTCTGAAGTGATGGCACAAAAGTTGTTGCACTTCGCGTTTTTGTCCATTAACTCATAAGAGGATTGGCCGACAGTACACGAGAGTAGGCGTTGGCGTATTGGGAGAGTTAGAGATCAGAGAAAAGGGGGTCTTTTTAGTTGAGTTAAAGATTTGATTCTAGAAGAGAAAGAGAGAGAGAGAGAGTCTTTAGGGGCCCAAAATTAGCTCATAGAATGACATTGACATGAAGTCTTGAGTTCTTATATTATTTATTTTGTTTGAGTGGGAATTTTACTCCTCTTGTTTGACAAATAGTTGTTTTTTCAGAGATTAATCACAAAAATAAATGTAATTTAATTTGTTTTATGTTTGAATTAGTAATCCTTTTAAGTTTTTCCACTTGAAGGTTATTTGATCTCAAAAGAGTTTTAAACGCCTTTTATGTTGTTTCAGAAAAAGACTAATTATAGATTTTTCATCTTCTTTTTTGAACTTTAGTTTTACAAGTCGATAAGTTTATCAAATTTATTTCCGACTTTTCTTTTTGAATAATTTTGACCTTAATTTTTAGTTTTTATTGATTTTTCAGTGAATAACAGGTTTAATCTACATTTTCTTTCTACTAAACTTATGCAAACAAATTATGATTTCAAAAATTAGAATCAAAACTTAGAAGGCGTAGAAGAATAAAGAATAAGTCAATTAAATTTAAGTTTAATTATTTATTTTGTTTTAATACTTAAGACAAAAATAAAATATTTTTATACGTTAAAAATTTTAAACTATTCATTGATATGAATTTTTAACTTAATTATCTTTAGAATAATCTCATTTTTCATGCTTTCTGTCTTGTTTAGAAAGTTTAATGAGTTGCCTGTGTTTTAAAATGCGTTTACTTTGATTGATAAGTTAGCGATAATTGAGAGTAAAATGTGTAACAAAGTTACGATAAGATTTATTTTTTCTTATGAAGAGAAAAATTTTTTCACCGAAAACCTTCATTATTTCGATTAAGAAAAAATTATTTAAAGAAAACTTGAATTTCTTTTGATTTTATTCTGTTATTTAACAAAATATTATCAAAATTAGAATTAAAACAAGATTTTCAGATTAAAAATTTAAATTTGATTCTTGTTTAAGTTGAATCTTTTTTATTCAAGTTATTATTATTATTATTAATTAATGACGATATAAAAATTCATTCATTAACTAAATTTTACAGTTTTTTTATTAGAAATCAATTATTTTTTAACGCATTAAAACATAATAATAAGCTTTACTTCGAAAAAATTAAATAATTTATAATTAATGATGAATTTGTGCTTAAATTTTAGATTTAAAAAGAGAATTAAAGAACAGAATTTGAAAACTCAAATGTTGTAAATATATTTATTTAAAAGGCTTCGAGAGTAAATTGAATTTGAAGCTTACGAGAGATCAGTCTTCTGTTGAGTCTCTTTTTGCTACTCTTGTAGCAGTTGTAAAACTGTAACCAAAGACTTTGTATCAGAAGGTATTTAGAGTTGAGTTTTTGGCTGAATTGATGGTTGTGCTGACAAAGTGTTGAATGAGAGTTACTTTTTTTAATCGATAAGAAGCACTCACCCAACTATGCATTTTAAACCTATTATTAGGATATTAGGACTCACAAAAATTGTTAGTTTCAATGTTTTGGGGCTTTTCGACCTCAAAACAATGACTGTATTAATTATTTTCAGCTACTTTTTCAGTCATGCAGTAATTCTGATACAAACACAATAATTTTGCACCACTTTTGAATTTGCGATAAAATTTCTGTAGAGTATTTCAGGCAACAAAATAAAAATTCAATAATAAAAGTTTCTTTAGTATTATTTAATATTTAATTCATTTTAAAGTTCAAAATTAACTGTAATTATGCAAAATATATATTTATTAAGAGCTAAATGCAATACATGAAATCATGGATCAAATTTTCTGATTCTGTTTAATATTATTATTTCAACTGAAAACTACAATAACAGTTTTTAAATTAAGTATCTCTTAAGATATTTATAAAATATTTTAAACTTCAATGAAGTTTCGATAAAAATTATTTTCAAACTCTCTCTTAATTTTCTCTAGTATTTCTTCCATAATTTTTTTTAATAAATATATTATTCAAATCATTTACAAAAAGTTACGTTCAAATGAGTGTTGAAAACTAATTAATACAACACATATGCCGTCTAATGCATTCTCTAAACCTCTAAATTATGAGCTCAATTATATTTAAAGATTTATCAATATTTTTCATCGATATGTACCAGTAGTTTATAGACAAGAGATCTGAAACTTAAAAATAATAACTTTTCTATTTATTGATTTACATCGTTTTGTTATTTCATTGCATTGAAATTACGTTAATATAATGTGGAAAAAGGCAAACATTCATTCTTTTAGGTTTTTTTCTCAAATTCACTTAAAAGTCTTGAATGCGTTTTTATAATAGAGAAAAGCCACTAAAGCTAATCATTTTTGTAAATTAATAAAATATTTTTAATGCTGAAATGATACTGAAAAATCTACTGATCTATAAAAAATTGTATTTCAAATAACATTTTTATTCATAAATTCATTTTATTTATGAAATAAGTGCTAAATTTGCTTTAAAAAAACTTTTAGGAAACTCTATTGTTTAGATTAAAGCTCAATAGCATTCTTAAACATTAATGTGGTTTCAGTGCCGGTGTAAGCTACAGTTTGACCAGGCGGTCGCCTGGGGCGCTGAAGAATGAGGGCGCCGAAAGCATAATTGCCAAAAAAAAAATTTTTACAAAATTAAAGAATATGTTGGTGTACGACTTTTAACGCCCCATC